>JAYEVE010000552.1:0-41841 GCA_036346375.1 Guadua angustifolia
TTAGCGTAGCCGGCATGGCAATGAGTACCATGCATGATCACCATAGCCAACTTGGCACACTACTGATCAAGGTTCAAAAACACAGCGAAATTTTGGAAATTTTGATCGAGATTTCAGATTTTGGTCGGGATGAGATTTCAGATTTTGGCCGAATAAAAAAATTTGAAATAATTTAAATTGCTACAGTATCTCAAAAATTTTGGCTAATTTCACCGAAATCTCGGAAATTTTGACGGATTTCAACTTTTTGGATCGTATTTGGGTCGATACCCCTTAAAAATGTCATTTTTTTATGAAAAAACTAAATTTTTGAGACATTTTATAAAAATAATAGGAACACTTTTAGATTTTGATAAAAATGTACAAGCCTGATCATGCTCTGAAAAATTTATTGTACCACATTTAGTGGTCCAAGATCATACAGAAGTTTTTTGAAAGAATTAAACTTTATTTTTTATCTTTAAAAATAAAAAATATACAAAACATAATGAGACGATAACATTGTGAAATTTTATAAATTCACTCGAGTGTGGCTATCATCCAAAATTTTTATGAGAGTTTAAGAATTACTTCAGAACTCTTCTCTAAAAGTTTCAAAATTATAAATCATTTTTGCTTGCTCAATCAAATCTCTGGAAGCAATACATATAATCAACTAGGCTTTTATCATGACAGTAGTACTGTCATAATTTTTTAAAATTCCTTAGACTTGATCATCATATGAAAATTTTATAAAAATATTAATGATACTTCAGGACCATCCACAAAAGTTTTAAAAATTGTATAACATGGTTTGAACAATTTTTCATTCGATTGAAATTTCAATCGAATGAATAATGATTCAAACCATAGTAGAAAATTTTGAAATTTTTTGGATGGTCCAGATGCAAAAGTAATGTTCCTATAGAATTTTCAAATGATGATCAATCCTGATGAAGTTTAAAAAATTCTAACAGTGCTATTGTCCTCATAAAATCTTGCCTGAGTGCATTTATTGCTACCATAGATTTGATTGAGTAACAAAAAAAAGTTTAGAATTTTTAAAAATTTTATAGAATGGTTATAAGGGAATGTCTGAGCTCTCATAAAAATATTGTATTATGATCATACTCGAGTGAATTTATAAAATGCAGATATTGTTACTGTCTCATTTATGTTTCTTCTGTTTTTCTCTACTACTTCTAATTAGGAGTTGGTGACGGTCGTTCGTTCTTCTCCAGAGTACTTGATTCGTTGAATCTGACTTGCATGGCTGAGATGGAAAGGAATTTAACCTGTTCCACTCTTTCCGCCAGAGTACTTGATTCTTTGAATCTAACATGCACGGCTGAGATGGAAGAGGATTTAACCTGTTCCACTCTTTTCACCACCACTCTCTACAGCCTCCACTCATCGAGTTGTTGAGACCCCAAATCCCACCACTCTCTACAGCCTCCACGCATCGAGTTGTTGAGACCCCAAATCCTGTCTCATGTCATCTCTCCTTATTTTAAGGATTCGTGGTGGCAATCGCCTCATCGAAGATGAGACGCGATGCAGCCACCGATGATGGGCATCACGCCCTAACGCTGTAGGTCTTCGGGGCGCCGCCTCAGCAGCAGCATGTCCCCCCGCCGCAGTACTACCAGGCACCACCACAGTACTACCAGCCAGGTCTCCCACACGCTCCTTCGCCGGTGTAAGATCAAGGATAACCAACTAGAGGGGGATGAATAGGAGGTTTCTAAATTTTCTACTCTTCTTTCAATTTTAAAGATCACTAAGTATAAATTGTAATTTTAACAATTTCAATACCAAGCACTTCTAAAGAAACTTAAGATTTTTCAACTACTCAAGTACTCCAAATATGATTCTACACTAAGCGAGAAGATTAACTATCGAGAATTGAAACTTCACTTAAGAGGATGAGAAAAGCAAACCACAATAGGAGAACACAAAAATTTATCCCGTGGTTTCGGAGACTTGCCGGTCTCCCATACTCCACGTTGAGGTGACTTGAGCTTCTTTAAGCCAGCTCCACTCGCTTAGCCTTCCTAGATTACTCGTGGTAACTCTTCCCCACTCCAGGTAGGCAAGCTCCTTGCCTTCACAACGATCGGGCCTTCACACAATCTTCTTTGTGAAGATCACCGATTTCCCGCCTCCAAGCTGTCTAGGAGGCGGCAACCTCCAAGAGTAAAGAGTATTGACGCTTGCTTGAGGTCGAAATTGAGTGTCTAAGGCTCAACACTAGATGCACCACTCAATTTGCTTCTAACTCTCTCAAAGTATGAATTTAATGCACAAAGAGTTTGGGAAGCTAACTAGAGCTCAAATGTATTCAATGAGGACCAAGAGTTTTATCTAGAATGCAGGTGGAGGGGTATTTATAACCTCCACCAACCAAATATAACCGTTGGCCAAAAGTTGGCCAAAATCGTGCTGAGGGGCCGGTCATACCGCCCCTTGGCCGGTACTACCGCTCCTCAGTACCCAACGATCACTGTGGAGCAATTAATGCCCGGTCAGTGACTATTGGTCACTTGGCCGGTACTACCGGAGGAGGTGCGGTAGTACCGCTCGCTGGTATTACCGCATGCTCACCGGTCATACCGCCCTCCTAGGTACCAAAAACACATTTTCTGGAAAAAAAGGAACCGGGAGGGGTGCGGTAGCACCGGTGGCCGGTATTACCGCATGCCCTGCGGTAATACCGCCCCTTATGTACCAAATGCATATTTTATTTTATTTTTGATTTCATTTGAAGACCAGTTATTCCTGAGATGTCTAATTAAGTATGTTTTGAGCCTTGACACTTTACTCGACATCAAACTTATGACAGTGACCCCTCTTAACAGTATGACACCTAATCTAACAATCCGATCTTTTTCTCTTCAAACACCGAGATCGATAAAAAATATGAAAAGGCCCTTAATGAAAGGACAGGGATGTCGCCTAGAGGGGGGGTGAATAGGCGAATTATAAATTTAAAACTAAATCGCAGCGGAGAGATATCGGACTATCCGAATTTGTATATCGGACTATCCGATAATATCGGACTATCCGATATGCACAATCGGATTATCCGATCAGAGCGCAAGCAGACAGGTTTATCACAGGTTAAAGCTAGGCAAGGCTAAGCAATAAAAGGAGTAGAAGGCTAGCTACAACAATTACTTCAAGACCAATTTAATCAAAGCAACAAGAAAAGACCAAACCAAAGATTTGATGCACGGTTAGTTTTTCCCGAAGTTCGGATCCTTGAGGGGATCCTACGTCTCCGTTGAGGCGGCTCGGTCACACTCAAGCCAAGGTCTCTTTCAACCCTCTTCTTCCCGATGTTGCACAAATGCACTCGCCGGTTGAGGCTTGGTCACACTTGAGCCGGGGTCTCTTTCAACCCTCTTCCTCCCGGTGTTGCACAAATGCACTCACCGGTTCTTCACTTCTTGATTCCTTCCCTTGCGGAGGCGGAACCGGCCTTCACAAACTTCCTACGGCCAACCACACACAAAGCTCTGGTGGCTCGTAGGCTACCTCCTAGCCGTCTAGGAGTCCTCAACCTCCAAGAGTAACAAATGCTCACGAAGAACAAGCTTGGAGATGAAGTCAAGTGCTCAAACAACTCAAGTCTCACTCAACCCAGCACCTCACTCCTCAAACTCTTCCCAACCCTTCTCACAAAGGGGATCACTTAGATCAAAGGGTAGAGGGGTGTTTAGGGGGCTCAAGAACAAGAGGAGAACACCTCAAAGCTGCAGGATAACGGCCAACTTTCAAATGGGAAGGAGGGGGCTTTAAATAGAGGCTCCAAAAAACTAGCCGTTATGCTGAATCGAGACCCACATCGGACTATCGATATTGAACATCGGACTATCCGATGTGTAAAACTCAGATCGACTCCACTCGAATTTGAATTCTTTTGAATAAAAAGCACAGATCGGACTTTTCGATATGGAACATCGGACTATCCGATGTGTGTAAAACTCCAGATTTCCAAGAGAACATCGGACTGTCTGATATCAAACATCGGACTATCTGACATCAAACATCGGACTATCCGCTATTTCCAGAGAGTACCCATTTTCAAAGATGTTTCAAAGATTTTCTAAGTCCTCATCGGACTATCCGATGTCCACATCGGACTTTGACATCGGACTATCCGATATGCACCGAGCAGCTCGACCAAAACGAGCATAACTTTTGACTCCGGACTCCGATTTAAGTGATCTTGGACTCTATTGAAAGCTAAGAACAAGGGCTACACAACTAACAAGGTCTCACTACCCAAATCTCAAAGGATAAATCCAGATTTCACAAAGAATCCAAGGGAGACCTACAATTCTCACTTTCCGGCACCACCAACATCACACTCTCTCTAAGTATCACAAGGATGGATCACTTGAGCACTTGACACATCTAAAAGTCATTCGACGTCGCATCCCTCTTAATAGTACGGCAATCCTTAGACTCAAATTCAAACGAGAAATCTAAGTCTTACATTCAATCCGTATGCCGTCTTCTCCGTGGATGCAATGTGCATGATGTCTTTTACCAAATGATTGATGACATCTTCGCTTTGTCCAACTTGACTCGATTCACCTCATGAGACTCTCGTCCTATCAACCTTGACTTGATCATTCTCTCCGACGATCTCCACGCCAAGTCGATCTTGACTTAGTCCTCAACTCTTGGTGACACCGCCGTCTTATTGACCTCGGCTTATCGATCATCCTCCAAGATATCTTGGTCATCATACACACACGGGACCTAATTCTTTCCAAATCACTCGTGAAAGACATTAGTCCCAAAAACTCAATAGATATGAATAAATTGATATTTGTGAAAAATTGATTGCTACAAGTGTTTCATATAACGAAGCACAATATGAATGGAAACACTTGACATTATGAATGTTCTCTACTAAGTGCATCATGATGAATATGTAATTGATCTATATGCACTAGAGAGATAATTGCCAATATGACGAAACAATTAAATCATGGCAAAGATCACAGTCTTTACTTTAAATGAAGCACATGAAGAATATACACAAATTGTACATGTGCAACTAATATTCAGAACAAGAGTAAATATGTGATCCAACTCTAGATTAAACTTCACTAAGAGAAGTGCATGAGAAGATACGCAACTAAAACATGCATGCACCAATTCAATCTATAGCAATCTATACCAATTCAATCTAGTTAATACATGCATACTAAAAGCAAAGCACATAATGAACTCAAGTGAATATATATGCACAAATAAATATGATATGAACCAATGTGCATATATATGATCAACATGTTACTTGGAGTTCACTATGCATTTGCACAAAAGGAATGCAATAACAAATATAGAAGGGATACCGAGATTGCATACCTTATCTTTGCTTAAGCATCCACTTGATTTTCCTCTAAATAGATGAGACTAATACACTAATACTCAACTTGGCAATAAACATGTTAGTCTCATTAGCAATATAATCATATTAGAGGTTTGTCATTTGTTAAGCACTAAGTTAAACATTTACACAATTACATAGATTGTCATTATATGCGTTTGACATTAATCACCAAAATAACATTAGTGCCTAAATGCACTTTCACTTAACTTTTGTACCTTGGTCATCTTGCATTGTTGCGTTGATCTTCTATTTATTGAGTCGATGCTCTTATGTTCATCGCATCTTGAATCAACCTATACTTAAAAACACTCAATTAAAAAACGTTAGCCCTTTAAAACTTTATTGTTATCAATTACCAAAACTCAACCGAAATTGGGGGCCTAGATGCTTTCAACAGGCGATGTTGGGCTAGCCGCAACAACAGCTTTCTTCGCAATACGCGCCTCTGCCTCCTCATCAGTAAGTGCCTCCGCCATAGCAATACGCGTCGCCACCATCATAGCACAGGGAGCAGGTGTTGGGCGGGCTCACGCCCGTAGGTAAGGAGATCAGGTCCCTATGGATCGGAGATCTTTAGTATTAGATGGATGATGCCTACCCCTTCAACGCCTTTACACCCATGGGGCAGCAGGTGATGCCTCTCTCAGTCGATCGATCGATCTCAAATTATGACGTTACAAATTTACAATCTTGAGTGTTGTGATGTTATTATTTAAGATTGTGAAATTAAAGATAATTTTAAGCTTGAGTTTGTAAACAGGTGTTTAGAATTTGTATGCTTCGATAAATTGATTTAAACATTCAACCATTGCATATTCAGAGTGAACAACATTATTCAGATAAGATTAGTGCTCTTTGTAAATAAATTTTTTATCGTAAATTGAGTTTCCGTTGCAACACACGGGTAGATAGCTAGTTATTTTTCAAACATAACAAGCGAAGTTCACTTATTTTGAAATTTTTTTGTATGATTCTAGACTGTTAAATATGGTATCATAAATTTTTTAGAGTTTGATCAAGCTTGTACATTTTTATAAAAATCTAAAGGTGCTTCTGTTATTTTTATATAAAGTCTCAAAATTTTGGTTTTTCCAAAAAAAATCATAGAATATAACATTCTTAAGAGATATTGACCCAAATCCATTCAAATATAGTCCAAAAATGTTGAAATTTGGTCAAAATTACCGAGATTTCAATGAAATTTGCCAAAATTTCTAAAATTATTGTTGCAATTTGAAATTTTTCAATTTTTTTATTCACCTAGGATTTAGAATCTCATCCCTGCACAAAATCCAAAATCTCACCAGAAATTTTTGAAATTTCAATGAGATTTTGAACCTTTGCTCGCTACCGTCGCCTACGCCTTGTTAGTCGCATGATCCCACACACATCCCATTCTCTCTTGCCATGGACGCCACTTTTGCATCTTGTCCATTTAGCTTTCATTTTTTTTTTTGGCTATTGATAGTTATATGTAGTTTCTAGCTTATACCAAAAGTTGTTTAAAAGCTAAGCTGCTTAGAGAGAGGGGGTTTACTAGTCTTTTAAAAGTTGAAGCTGGCTTTAAACCCCCGAACAGGGCCTAAGCCAGAGCTGTATGTGGATTGGCTATGATGCCATGGCGCGTGCACGCGCGCGCGCACACACACATAGAGAGTAGTTGAGTTGAGGAAGAAAGATAGGATGAGTATTTTGAAGAAGCGGCGGAGTTCTTTAGGTTTATGATAAGGCATTGATGGCGATGGCAAATAGGGGTAAAGTTTTGAAAATGAAGTGGGCGTGTAAGTAAGGATGTGAAAGCCCACCCAATTTTCACTTGTAATAAATTGAGTTATCGATGCGATACCACAAACGATCATTATCGAGCTCGAACACAAAGTGCAAACATACAATAAGAAAAATTAATCTCTCTATTGCTTTTCTATAGTGGGAAAATAAAGTAATAAATATGATAGCATTAATTTCACTCTGAAACCCATCTTTGTGTCAACACTAGCACATACATGTCATCTCGTCTAAGCACATGGATATATAAGCTAGGTCACACATACGCAATTTATTATCATTATAAACAAAAATAAACCTTGGACACAAATCACAAAATAATTTGACCAATTATAAGTATCAATTTGCTATGCACACACTTAAATACTAATCAATATAGTGAAGTGTAACATCTGAATTTTGCACCAAGATTTAAATATTAAGTTGACAAGTTATTTTCTGAGTTTTTGGATTTTAACGAAAAGGTTTGAATTGAAAAATGGTAGGTAACCATGTTTTAGATGATATGTCAAGTATGGTTAGTAACGGATCGTTGATCACAATTATGGAGAATTGTGAGTCGCTCATATTTATATTATATACTTGTTAAGTACTCTTTAAATTATGTTTGCAAACTACTATTTATTATTGTTGACTAAATTTCACTTTATGCAAAAGAAACATGGTAGGATAGCCATTCCTTTGACATAGCCAAATATATACTTATAATTGTAATACATTACAAGTCTTACTAAGTACAAATGTACTGACACTTGCTTGTTGATATTCAGAAGGCGAAGAAACCAAGATCCCTAATGACTCTTATTTTACTACAAGTATCAGGGAATACGACGACGATCTTCTTTAGGCTTAATCCTTTTTGGTTTCCTGTGGATTTTGGGTTGAGGCAAGCCACTAAACCTTACTACTTTACTTGTTTCTGTTGCATTTTATTTGAGTCAATAGCCCCTTTGTTGTAAGAAAATATATCCCACGTATATATATATGAATATATTTAAGGCCTAGAAATAAAGTGCCAGTGCGGTGGTGCGCGAGGTGGACGAAGCGGTGATGCGAAGAGGCGATCATGAGAAGACGCCATGATTTTCTTTCAAGATTCATCCGAAAGGCGTCAGCGAATCTGGTCGGATGATAGGGTTCTGTTTCGCATGGGAAGGTGCATGCAGGCGTCGTAAAGCGTGAAGATTGTTCTTCTGTCTTTGAGTTCTTGGATCGATTTGTTGTCGGTGGCAAAAGGTGGACCGATATGATGATTCTGCTTTCGCGCCAAGTCATCCGGTGGGTGATGGTAATCCAGTGAAGCGGTATTTCCTCCGGATGTGCAGATTACAATCATATGTCGGTTCATCTCTTTGCAGGTGATCGTGCACATCGCAAATATCAATATTTCAAGGGTTCTGGCCTTGGGATAAAAGCAAGTGGAGGGTCCTTTGCCAAAACCAAGGTGTTCGTGCCAAGAACATTGGGGACTACTTACGCCATTGATCGATGGAAAGTCTAGGTGATCTTTGCTCATTGGGAGATCTGTTCGTGTTCTTCGCTCGATCCGGATTATTCGCGATTTCTCTTTGTCCGAAATCAAACATTTGAATTTATGCATTGCGGGGCTGATGTTGGGCCAATTGTGCCGGTGGGCCGCCACCGCCAACTTCGGTTTGGTCCGTTCGTAACCACAGTGCAGCGTCTCGCACCGGAGGTTGACTAATCACAAATCATCTCGTCCCTTACGCACATACGCTCAGTTGTCATGGCGGGCGGCGGTGCCTTCCGGTGATGGGCAACGGCAACAAGACCGGAGTTTTGGAGGACCGGCTCGGGCGGCTCGTAGTGGAGGCCGTCCCGAGATTTCTTGGCCGTGGTCGTGGGCGATTTTGGGGTCGCGATCGTGTCCAGCATTATGGAGGACGCGGTGATTCCTTTGGCCACGGGTTCGAGGTGCTCGATCGGCTGCTGTGCTTTCGGGATTCGATCGGCCAATGCAGGCGGCTTCGAGTAGGATGTGCTGGCGATCTTTGGACATGGGGGCGATTACGGAACACAGATTGGCAAAAACAAAGGTAATCACCTTGCTTGTGAACCAGACATTGAAGAAGAAGAAAAATTTATTCTCTGTTGCGAGATTTGTGAAGAAGAACACTTTACGCCGCAATGCCCTCTGTTACATGGTCCCAAGCCAATCTGCGTCATTTAGTGGGTTGGCGGGGGATGGTCTTGGATTTTCCACATTCCTTATTCATCTGCGACGAAGGCCCTTGTAAAGCTTCTCTGATTGCCCTAATCCGTATTGTTGAAGGCTCTGTTCCGGTGGACTTGGTTAAAAAGAATTGGCTCGAGGCGATTAGGTGAAGTGGAATTGGGAAGTTGGAATCATGATAACAACACTTACCTTTGTTCCGTTCCTTGTCGGGTTGAACTCCAAAGAATGATAAGTATGAAGCGGTTCACGCATGCGACAATAACGAGGAGTTATGTCGTTTGAAGAGTGGGATATGGAAATAAAGCCTAAAAGAAGCTTCGAAGGTGTGGGTTCATGTATATGGTGTCCCGTATGAAATCGGATCATTTTTACCTCTGTGGGCTGTTGGATCAATTCTTGGTGCTACTCGGAGGGTTGACATGAGATCGATGAGGAAGACAGGGGTTGTTAGATTGTTGGTTGCTGTCCTCGATGTCAATTGTATTCCGAATGATACTGACATCGTGGTTGACGATTGCTTATATGAGATTTTCTTTAAAGTCGATCATGTAGTCAATGAGATAAATGGGGAATCTGTCGAGTTCGATGAAGATGATGAGCTCGATGATCAGGATCAGCAATCAAAAGATATAGACCAAGAAATGGAAGAGTTAGGTAATGGGCACAAAGATGGTATTTGTGAGAATCAAAGACCTCCTGCAGGCAATTTTCAAAAGGGCTCTAATTCTAAGATGTTGCATGGTCAGCAGGTGGATGGTTCCTTGGTTGTGAAGCCTCGGGATGATTCTTGTGAACGGGTTGCAGTTCATTGTGAGATGAATCGAGAATGTGGCGGTTCACTTGCTTTGCGGGTAAATGTGTCCAAGATACTATCTCGATAATTCTCCACATCCTTTGCAATTTGATGATGATGTGCGATCTGGTTCTTATTTTCATAAGTCTCTGGATGTTATTACCAATGAGGCGCTTGTTGCGTGTGATTCCATTAAGGAGGTGGACTCCACACCTTCATTGTCTCGTTAAATGTGTATCTAGTGTTCAAAATGGGATTTGTGATGTGGATTTGAATTCGAAAAGTTGATGATGGAACAATTCATGGAAGGGGATAGTTTAGGTGTGAGTTACGAGGTGAAATTTCTCCTCCTCCTTTGCTCTCACCTAATTCTTTTCGACTTGTTCTGTTCAGTCGATGACATTCAGAAAGGGATGAGAATCAAGACAAGGATTCTAAAAGCGGCGATCGGTCATGGTGATAATAGTAATGTCGGTCATGGGAGCAGTGTTGGACTACGACATTGGTGAAAATCATGCATCGAGATAGTTCACGCACCAACCTGAATCCGAGATGCAAGTCATAGAGAAGGCTATTGATATCTTTGTCGACAGTCAGTTGGATGAAATCGATGCTTTGGTTGTTGCTGAAATTGAGGAAGATCTTGGTATTCTTGGGAGTAGTCCTATTCCTTCTCGGGCTCGGTGAATTCCATCACAATTACTCAATCGATTTGGGGCAAGGTGTTGTGGTGAAAGTAAATTGGGGCTGGTGTCTTCGAGAGGGAGTGATGTGGTTTTGGTTCTTTGCATGCTCGACGTGTTCATCGAAGTCGCCGATAAAGTGCATTCAGTTGACTTGAATTGGCTAACAAAGAGCCGTGTCTAGTTGTCTCGGTGGAAGAGGTGGATGGTGAGCAGTGCATGGAAGACAAGTTAAGCTCTACTTCAGTTGGACAATCCTCATGCAGAGCCTCGGCTTGGTGGTGGTTCTTTGTCTGCGCATGTCGAGCAAGGTGGTGTGGGACCGACTCTTCAAGGATTAACACATCATTCTCTGCAAACTTTATGTAAGAAAAATGGTATTCGTGCTAATCTTTCCAATGTGGCCATGGTGAAAGCTCTTCAACTATTGGACAAGATCAATGGGTGGGAGGATATCAAATTATTTTCTATGTCGAACCCATGATGTGCGAGAATAGATCAAGCGCAAGGATAGCTGCGATGGGGGATACTCATATAATGGAGAATGCAAAGAATCGGTGGCCAAAAAGAATTCTTTGGAGCTAGGTAATTGTTTCTCGTTTACATCATTTTCAGATCCTACTATTATTTCTAGAATTGCCAACCTAGGTGTTTCTATGGGTAGAGATAATCTGAGTTATTTCTTCTTCTCATTACCTCTCTTAAAAACATAGAACTTGATAGGCTTAGGGTATCGGCAAAAGTGCTACATCTAGAAGTAAGCATTCCACACCTAAGATTAACACGGATGTGGAGGAAGAAGAAATTTTCGATTCTCGGCTTAGTCACATTAAATCGAGAATTTAATGAGAATGTGAATGAGGTAGGATTTGATCATATTTGTTGCGATTTAACTGCAACACCCCGTAGGAAAAAATCCAATCTTAGGAAAATTAATGTGGGGGGTTTGACTTCTAAAAACCTAAGACACCATCAAAACTAAGTCTCAAATGAAAGGGTTATTCGGAATAGAGAGGTCTTAGAGACTTGGCTAAACATGTGTATTTGGAGGATATGGTTAAAGAGGAGCAAATAGATTTTATTGCTCTTATGGAAGCAGGTCGGGATCGGTTCGGATCGACTCTTAGAAAGTTTTGTGGTGGCAAAGAATTTATTTGGCATTGCATGGCACCGCATGGTCGGTGGGGAATGCTCCTTGGGGTAGATTTAAGGGTGTTTGATATTGGAGCCATTGTGAAGGAATTTTTATGTAAAATTTACACTTGAAATAAAGATGATGGCTTCAAATGGGCTCTAATTGCAGTATATGGACCTGCACAACATGAACATAAGGAGTCTTTCTTAACAGAGATGGCTTGTATGTGTAATAAAGAGTCTCTGCCGTATATTATTGGTGGGGACTTTAATATTATGCGTAGCCCTGAGGATAAAAACAAGGACAACTTTGATTCAAAATGGCCAGATCTTTTCAATATGGTTATTCATTCTCTTAATCTCGAGAGATAAATATATGCAGTCGCCAATACACTTGGGCAAGTAGTGGGGATAATCCAACCTTTGAAAAATTAGGCGGGGTTTTGGCTTCTCTTGAGTGGGAGCAAAAATTCCCACTTCGAGGTCCAAGCTAGAGATAGAAGTAACTCGATCATACACCCTTGTTATTGAGTCTTGGTGCTTCTACCCATAATAGAAAGGCACCTTTCTTCAAATGTCAACAGGGTTGGTTGATTAGAGAGGTTTTATGATTTGGTTGTCGATAAGTGGCAATCAGAGACAAGAGGGATCACTCGCGATCGAAAGATGGCGAGAATAAGATGAGATCTCTTCGTCAATTTTTTGAGAGGTTGGGCCAAACATACAGTGGCCATAACGAGAAAGGAAAAGAAGAAGTTAATTTCAATGATTGATGATCTTGACAAAAAGCGAGTGGGCGATACTTTCTCCTCGTGAATTAAACACGAAGCACTACCTAAATGAGCGACTTGTCCACTTGTTGAGGAAGAAGAAATCAAATGGTATGAGAGGCGAAAACCAAAACCTCTTGGAAGGGACAATAATACAAAATATTTCCATTTAGTTGCTAATGGCAAGCATAGAAAACAACATATCTTTAAGTTGGATCAAGAAGATGGAGTAATAGTGGGTGATGCTGAATTAAAAGCATATATCACAAACTATTATCGAGGGTTGTTTGGGCCACCGGAGGAAAATAATTTCAGTCTCGTGGAAAATCAGCATCTAGATATCCTCAAATGTGAAGGAAGAAAATGACTCTCTCATTGAACCTTTTCTTGAAAAGGAGGTGAAAGAGGCGGTATTTGAGATGGAACATAATAAATCGCCCGGTCTGATGGTTTCCTGCGGAATTTTATCGGTGTTACGGGACATTGTAAGCGGGCTTTGATGGCGTTGTTCATGATTTTTATTTGACCGTTTACGTTGTATAGCCTCAATTTGAATAATTACTTTCTTGCCTAAAGTTAAAGAGGCAACAACAATTCAGCAATCTGAGACCAATATGTTTGTTAAATGTGAGCTTTAAAATATTCACTAAGGTGGCTACAAATAGACTTATGGGAGTGGCTAATAAAGTGGTTCGACCATCACAAAGCGCTTTTATGCGGTCGGAATATTATGGAGGGTCTTTGTGATATTGCGAGACTATTCATGAATTGAAATCTAAGAAACTCAATGGAGTGATTCTAAAATTGATTTTGAAAAGGCATATGATAAGGTTAAATGGTCTTTTCTTGACAAACCCTTCGCATGAAGGATTTTGCCAAAAATGGTGCTAAATGGGTGCAAAGTTTGTTGTTGGAGGTAGTGTGGGTATCAAAGTTAATGATGACATTGGACACTATTTCCGGACCAAGAAAGGACTCGAGCAAAGGCGATCCTATGTCACCTATTCTTTTTAATCTTGTGGCGGACATGCTCTCTATAATGATTAAGATATCAAAAAAGATGGTCGGGGTTAGAGGGTGATTCCCCATCGATAGAAGATGGTTTATCTATTCTGCGATATCTGAGATGATACTATTTATTTATGGATCACGATATTGAGCAAGCTAAAAATATGAAGTTATTGCTCGGTGTGTTTGAACAATTATCGAGGCTTGAAGATTAATTTTCATAAAAGTGAAATTTTTGCTTTGGTGAAGCCAAGCTTTATGAACATTCTTATACTAATTTGTTTGGATGCGGATTGGATCTTACCCGTTTAGATACTTAGGTATCCCAATGCATTTTCATAAGCTCATGAATGCGGATTGGAGTGTAATCGAGGATAGATTCAAAAGCATAAACTAAGTACATGGAAGTCCAAACATCTCTCTTCTGAGGCGAGACTTATTCTCTTAAATTCGATTGCTAAGTAGCCTTCCTATGTTCATGATGTCTTTCTTTGAACTCCCAAAGGGTGTCCGTCAAAGAGCCGGATTTTTATCGTTCGAGTTTTTTGGCGGGCAATCATGACAAGCGAAAATATCGACTTGCAAAATGGAATATTTTATGTCGTCCCAAAGATCAAGGAGGCTTAGGAATAACTGATCTTGAAATCAAAAATAAATGTCTCCTAAGTAAGTGGTTATTTAAATTAATAAATGAGGAGGGGACATGGCAGACTTTGCTCAGGAATAAATATCTGAGTTCAAATTGTTTATCTCAGGTGCATACTAAACCTCGGGATTCACATTTTTGGAAAGGGCTTCTGAAGGTAAGGGACGAGTTCCTAAATTGTGGAACATTTCATATACAGGATGGTTCACAAACTAGGTTTTGGGAAGACAAGTGGGTGGGATCTAAACCACTCAAAGCGCAATTTCCTAGATTATTTAACATTGTCAATTCTCCGCATAGCATGGTGGCAAGTGTCATGGCGCAAATGCCACCAAATATTACCTTTAAATGCGTGCTTTGGTGGGGACTAAATTGACATCGTGGTATAACCTAGTAGCAAAAGTAGCTCATATTCATCTCACATGGAAGGGACACCTTCACCTAGGATCTTCATAGACATGGTCAATTCTCAATAAGGTCTATGTATAATTATCTAATGAATCATGGTACTCCTTTCGCTAGTAAGTTCATTTGAAAATTAAAGGTTCCTTTGAAAATTAAGATTTTCCTTTGGTATGTTCAGAAAGGAGTGATCTTAACGAAAGATAACTTAACTAAAAGGAATTGGACAGGGAGTGATAAATGTTGTTTTTGTAATAACACTGAAACAATAAAGCACTTGTTCATTGATTGCCAGCATGCCAAAAATATTTGGCGAATTATTCACATCGCTACTGGGTTAACTCCACCAAGCTCTATTACGCATATGTTTGGACATTGGTTATCAGGCTTTGATAAGATAGCAAAAAGATTAATTTTTGCGGGGGTTGCAGCTCTCTTGTGGGCTATTTGGTGCACACGCAATGATGTACTCTTTGAGAACAAACAATATATTTCTTGTTTGCGAGCAATTTTAGGGGAACATCTTTGGTTGCGATTCGGGCACGATTCTGACATAAGAACTCAAAGGCGCATCCGGTTGGTCGATGAGAGCATTGGAAGTTGTCGCATTAGAAATTTTGCCAGAATGGATGGCAAAATAATAATAGGCTTTGTTTTTGATATTTTGTAATCTTTTTCCTTTATTTCAGTTCAGCTTGATAGCTGGAAAACTTTGTATCTTGGTCGTATGCATTCTGCAGAGACCGGAATTTATTCCTTTATCTAAAAATTTAAGGCCTAAGCCAAATATGTACGGATGTGATGAAAATATTGTAAATATGTGTACTAGCTATTAATTATAGGGCCAGTGCAGTATACATATGAGACCTTTGGGTATTCCACGCCCGGGAGAGTGTCTCGACATGAAGTGACTTCAGTCATAAAAGTATAGAGAATCTCAGTACAATTCCATAACAATATTTCGTCCAACGTAATGTCCTTAATTACACGTATGTCTCAGACGAAATCTAAAAAGCAAAATTCAAACTAGGAATTTTTTGGACCGAGATTTCCAAGCTGCTCTCCCCAGTTCCGAAGTACAAGAAGATCACCCTATCCGTCCTCTCCGAGAGGTTTCGGGTAATCTTTCCCTCCATTCTCAGTGTCATTAGAAAATTTCAAGATGTTGAGATTGTTCTGTGACTCGGGGGATTATGGTGTGAGTGGTTTTGTTAATTGGGAGTTATGAGTTCGGTTTTTGTTTGGGGTGATACGAGCTGGGAACACGTAATCCCTCAACATTTCAATCGCTTATGGCGAAATTGCAGTATTCTGAAATTTTTGTAACTTACTGCGCTGCAGGTGGCTTCGAATCTTTTCGTGGAATCTTCGATCATCACCGCCAATCGTCCGCGCCCGTCAAAAACCCTGCACACCACTTAGTAAGTTGTCTATTTCAGTGAAATTAGTTATTTTCATCGATTTTATGCCGTGCAGGCGGTGGTGATATATATATGTATTGGGGGGTTGTTCTGACTAATTAGTCATTAGGTTGATGAGTACTTTTTATCCCGAAGGTTAGCAATTCCATACTTATCTTGTTTATCATGACGCCAAGGTTTTCATGTTCTTTTCGCCGTGGAAGTTAAAATTATGGAATGCCTTTCTCAATCCCAAGTGTTTTTAGCGAGTATTACTTGGGCACGAACATGGGTCGGAATCCAACTCGGATTCGGGTGTCCGATTCAACAATTTTTTTGGATATGGGAAATGCTATTTGCAATCGGACATGGATGTCCGAGTAACACTGTTTTTAGCTGTTTCTGTCTTTCTAGTGATTACTTCAGTGCCAGTTTGGCACTCTATGTGTGTGTTTGTACTGTACAGCTTCCTATGAATTCCACAATTCTGTGATTAGATAGACAATCTGAGCTCAATTATTTTTTGAGTGTTGATTTCAGTGAAGTCATTCCCCAAGGAAGATCCCAAGAAAGCCTGCCATGTCACTGCCTTCGTTGGCTACAAGGCTGGAATGATGCAACATTGTCCGTGAGGTCGAGAAGGCTGGCTGCAGTAGCAGTACGTCTACTAATCCCCGCGTTGTCAATGCCAATATTTTAGTAAAGCTGATCATAGTTGCCCCATATTCTGCATATGCTAGAGAGTCAATTGCCGTGGCTGCAGCTACCTATGTCGGCTTAAAAAAATCTGACACATGTCTTCTTACCTAAATTGATGATTCTTTTGAATTGTCTGCTAGGGGTACCAATTCTGAAGTTGAATCATGTTCTTTAGCATGTCTCTGTACTGAATCTTGTAGTCTTCATTCAAACTCAGAAATTATTGCACAGATGTAATAGCACTGTTTGTTCTGCTGACTTGTGAGGCTGTTGCTATTATTGAGACACCTCCACTTGTCATTCTTGGACTTGTAGCTTAGAATAATCTTATTTTTTTAATTAAAAACTTACAGTCGAAGTAGCAGCTAGTATTCGTTAAGTGCTTTCAGATTGGAAATGTTCTATTTGTCAACAGTATTTGTTCCAAAAGTTATGAAAGTCTTCAGAACTCAAGCCACAACTAATAACAGATAACTTTTTATTTTTGTTAGCTTAGAATAAGTGGTGTAGGGTTCACTAATGTAGTAGGTTTCAATCTTGGAAATTTAATTTTTTAAAAAAGTTTAATAGCGATACGTACATGGCTTGTATAGACATTCATTTTTTTTTCTTCATGCCTGTCTACATGTGAAGGTTTTATTTTTGTTCTCACAAGTCACAACTGATGCAAATGTTCAGGAAGAATTTGATTAATGGCACTCCTGTTTTGCAACCTTTATTGTTAAGTTCACGGAGTAACTCCTCTCCGATTCCATGTCTATTTTGCTGATTAAATCTCTACGAGTACAAAAGCGGAGTTTGCCCGCTCGCTGCCAGTTGCTAATCCCACCCCTAGGCACGTTGACAGGTAGGGCCGACCTGTCAGTGACCATGCCCCCACCGTCTTGCGACTTGCACGAGCCTGCACACCCTCGCACAACCACCGCGCCATCCACTTGCGTTTGGTTAGGTGAATGAGGAACATGTCCGAGATGGTCCATGATAGTGTTTGATATATGCGTTTGATTGAGTGTATGAAACCATTTTATACGATACGGAGTACTATGGTGCCATGGCCTGCTGGGTAAGGAGGCAATTTGCGCGTTTGCTATCAACTCTGCGACATGTGAGTCACTGAAACTGCTATATCGAAGCAATTCTCACCCACTTCTGTCAGTTCTGTGTTCATTCTCTGGATGTTATTTCCTCTTTAAACGAAAAGCCGCATACGAATTTTTGTAGTTCAGTTTGGTGTTGTGATTTTACAAGTAGAGTGTGCATTTCTTAACTTCATATGCATCATGATCAACGCCTGGCACCTCCTGGTCAAGTTTTACCTCTCTTAACATATAAAGAGAGAGCTGAATTAAGTTGAATCTATTGTAAGCTTGAAATTTGATGTCGCTTTGGTCAAGATCAAAACACCAATTATTTGTACTTTACAATTTGTGTACTGACAGAGTAGCTGATACACCCCGGACGAATAGCAGGAACAAATGGAGGCCGATTTTGACACCCCGGCTGATTAAAACGACGGCGTCATGGACGAAGATGTGGCGAAAGACAGCAACGGTACCAATCTGAAAATACCTCGAGACTCCTGACCTGACCCAAAATTATTACTCTGACATGTACATTGCAATGTGCACCCTTGTTCCATAGGAAAACAGGATCTCAATTCAGCATTGCAGATCACAATCTAATTTGTTGCACAGGAATATGAGATCTCAAACAAAATCATATATATAGATCATCATACCATATCTTATGTCGTTTCACAGCAGGTAATATAGGAAGCAGTTCTTGGCATCTTGCCATTCCATAACCAAAACTACAAGAAGAAATCACAGGCAGGCAGGGGCGCGCGCGCGCACACACACACAACAAGAAGCAAACATGACTAGATTCTAGAGCCTACTGCCGGATTGAGGTTGAGGAGAAATCAGATGGCCTTGGCGGGCGCGGCAGCGGAGGCGGCGGAGAGGTCGGCGAGGAGCGGCTCGTTGGCGGGCGCGTTGGCGGCGTTGGAGCTGGAGTCGTCGGGGTCGTAGTTGGGGTCGAGGGCGCGGTCCATGGCGCGGCGGCCGCTGTCGAGGCAGGGCTTGCAGGCCATCTCGATGGTGATCCAGCCCAGCACCACCGCCGCGATGGCGATCACCGCCGTCACTACCGCCCCCATCCAATCAAACGGTATTGACGCCGAATCCTCCCCCTTCCTCTTCCTCTTCCTCTTCCCCTGGATTTTGCGCCCCTCCCGTCGATTTTGCTGCGCCTCGGTGGCTTCGTCTCGGGGTTTGGTGCGGATCTGGGGAGTAACGATGGATGGCTGTGCCAGTTTTTGGTTGGCTGGACGGTGGGGGCGTTGGTGTGGGGCCCGACTGGCAGCGAGCGACAGTCGGTCGCTGTATGAGCTGTTGGGCTGGACTCCGGCTCGGATCCCCTTTCTTCTCTCCGACATGAAAGAGGCCTTGTCAGACCTTCTCCAGCAGTGTTTGAAAAAACGCCTTTGCATTTGGGCCTTTTGCCCGGTCGAGCTGCAGCCCAGGAGGTGGATTTTTTCTAGCCTCTCCAGCAGCACGTGAACAAGCGACGCACAAAGACTTGGATCGTTTAGTCGCGTCGAGCGATCCTTGCGCCCAAACTGAAAGCTCTTTGGAAAATGGCGCTTCAGTTCATCGGTAGCTCCACGGCGCTTGTATTGCTCCCTTCAGCGCTCCAGCTTAAATCGCCGCTTGTCGGCGCTCGCGTCCTCAAGGCTCGCGTCCCTCCTAATTTGCGGTGCAAGGTCGTTCGGCGAAGAAATCTTCTGCGGAAACCTAAGTGGTGAGTCCAAATCGCATAGCTCTGAGCAGCGCAATGTTGGAACATTGTTTAGCTCTGAACACATTTGCTAAATTGCATAGCTCTGAGCAGCATGTGACCTTGCATCATTTGACCTGATTCTTGCGGGCTCCTATCAAACTAGTTCAACCTGTCCTGTTGCCCAATTTTGTTGAGAGTTAAGCGTGGCAGAGCATGGCGGTCGTCTCATGCGGTTCTGCTTCGTTTCGATGAATCCGATGATTCTAGCGAAGAGGAAGAACAATGCCGCCGCCATAACTCTTCACCAAATTACAAGCGAGGAATCCCATAGAATCTGGCGTGGTTCGGTTGTTGGCGTCAACACAATAGCGAAGTGTCTGCGACAAGGCCATGGCGTATATTCGAGGACTATTTCACACAAAATCCGGTGTACCACGAAGACATGTTCGCGGGAGGTTAGTCTCCAACATCATCGGCCTTGTCATTTGAAGTCCGATTAACTAGGTCCGCCCATTGGAAAATTAATTATCGTTGGGTTCTTGCGGGTTCGAATGACCGTGATTTGTTCTTGCGTATTACTTGGTGTGGCTAACACAACCAATACTTCGGCAAAAAGCCAAATGTAGGGAAGATGGGTTGCACTCCGATCAAAAGGTGACGGCTTGCTTGCGTATCTTTGGCTTATGGTTGCCAACAAATCAATTAGACGAAGATGTCGCATGGGAGAGTCCACTATAATTGAGAGCACAGAAACACTTTGTTCGCGACATAGTTTTTCTTTTCGCACACTGATACTTAAGGCGTCCTCTGACTCGGGACATTCAAGGTCTGCTGGCGATGGTCGAGAGTCGCGGATTCCCGGCATGATCGGAAGCATTGATTGCATGCATTGGGCGTGGGAGAAATTCATTAGCAGCAAGGGTTTTTAAAGGACATATACAAAAACCAACAATGATTCTTGAAGGCATTCTTTGGTCGGACCTATGGATATGGCATGCATTTTTGGGCTTCTGGATCCTTGAATGACATTAATGTCTGCATCGATCTCTGTATTTGATGACATAGCATCGAACAGCGGCCCTCGGTGAAGTTCATCGTGAATGGAAATGAATACGAGATGGGGTACTATCTGGTGATGGAATTTACCTGATTGGGCCACATTGGTTAAGGGTATTCGGCTGAGCCTTTGAGTCGAAAAGCAACGACTCTTCACACCGAAACAGAGTCTGAAAGGATGTAGAGCGTGCATTTGGAGTGCTACAAGCAAAGTTTGCTATATGCAAGGGACCAGCAAGGTTTTGGTATCCAGAGGACTTGAAGTACATAATGGATGCATTATCATTCGCATAACATGAGCAGTTGAACATGAGCGTGAAGCGCCTCATTTCGTATGGAGGACTCTGAAGGTTCCTCAACTCCTAGACTTCTCCCAAATAGGAATGTCCCTCAAATCGATGAGCTCATTGCAGCACAAAGAAATCGAGAGCCGACCGGGCACTTTCGACCGGGCCGATTTGATCGAGCACGTTTGGGCTAAATACGAGGCCGAATGATTTGTGACAAAGCCCTTGAACCCTCCTTATTTGGGTAGATGCATGTATGTTTTACTTTCTGCAAACAGAAATTTATATTAATAGATGCATGTATGTATTACTTTCTGCAAACAGAATAGGCATTCATGTAACTGACTGATAATACTTCTCGTCTCTCCAGCATAATCTTGTAATGTTAAACTAACAAATAGTATTAGCATTTTTGTATTAAGATCTTATTTAACAATGTATAATTCTAACTGCTATAATCAGGACTCACCAGGTAATTAGTAGAATTTTTGACCTTTCTCCAGATTGGTGAGTGTCTAGAAAATTTGGTAGGTATTCACCGCTTGCTTGTACTTGTCCTGTTCATATAATAATGGCATGAGAAATTTATTTAGTGTGGTGGTTTACTTATACTCATTTGCATGCTAAATAATTTCAGATTTATTATCACCTGCAAACTAAGCATATATCAGCTAGGTGAATTCTAGAGATACACCTCTTATTAAGTGTTTGATTGTTTGCCCTCAATTTCAGGCATTCTCCCAGCATAAGGTGCTAGCTATTGTTTTTTTGGAGTACATTTTATCTATACTTCACAAATGATTCAGAAAAGGGGGAGATTACCAGTCATGTGCTGATTTTATGTACTTAACAAGCAGTGGAGCGAAGACCCTTCTGTTCTTACTATAGCTACGAAACTACCTTTGTCGTTCTGGACTCCATTTTCAACTCTGAGTTCACAAATGATTCTGGACTCCATTTCAAACTCTGAGTTCACAAATAATAACTAGCTTTGTTATTTTCAACTCCATTTCCAACTCTGAGTTGTTGTATGCTTTTAAACCTGGAGAATGAGAAGAGAAGATCATTCTGGACTCCATTTTCTTGTTTCTAGATGTGTTTGTGTTTGGTTTCGGATAGTTGAGTACCAGTCACTTGGCTTTAGATATGCAGTTTCTGACAGGAGGTTGAGTACCAGTCTGTTCATTTGGTTTCGGATAGTTGAGTACCCTTCTGTTCATTTGGTTTCGGATAGTTGAGTACCAGTCATTCTGGACAAATAGTCACTCGTTCAATAATTCTGACAGGAGAATTAGCCGCAACCAGTCCCTGTATGACTTAACTCCTGAGGAAATTCGGACTTCATTGTCCTTATTCAAAGAACAAACAATCAACATATCATCTGGAATTAATGAATCTGAAACGACCGGATATATCTTCAACAACATATTCCATGCTCATGTTAATCATGACCGAACCACAGTTCTGCCAGGTGAACTGGGTAACACTAGTTCAAACCTGGAGAATGAGAAGAGTTGTATATGTTGGGAATTAAACAAAACGATTGATTCATAAACCAGTAGACATGGAGTCCAACCGAAATATATTACAAAACAATTGATTCACAAACCAGTAGACATGGAGTCCAACCGAAATATATTATCAATTAAACATTAATAGTTCAACGCATGAACCGGCAGAACATAAAGCGTGTGGTTCTGAGAACATAAGCGAGTTCAACCAAAGCAGGTTCACATATCCATATGCAAGATCGGCATAAAGCTGTTCACATATCCATATGCACGGGATCAACGAGTTCTAAGTCTGCCATTGTTGCGGCCTTTGTTGACAATATCCATCGCATGTCGAGGAAATCGCCGCTGCCATTACGGCACCTTGTCGACATCGATCAACATGATTCGCTCCTCCCTCTCCCTCTCCCTGGCTGCTGACTCTCTCATCTGAAGCTCTAGCTGTGTCCGTTGCATGTCAATTTGTTTGCGTTGCATATCTTGTAGCTCCTGTTGTAAGGTCAAATGCTTCTCCTTCAATGCAAGTTTCTCTGCATTCAACAGCGAACATGTCGTCCACCTTGGGCATACGATCTGATTTGACACCTCTCTATTAGCGATCATCTTGGAGTACCTCTAGGTAGGCGAGGATGAAAAGACCCACCGATCTCGCTCAAGCGTTTCTTAGCGGCATCACGCCCAATTGGCCTAGCCATAGAGTCAGTGCTCCTCCACTACTAGCCTTGTCATTGGATCCGAGAGTATGTCTTTGCATTCTTTCCACCACCACTTCGATGACCACGACATCCGTCATTCCATTTCTTCTCATGTCAGAAGAATGTACCGGTGCACGAAATGGAATTGATGACCGACTGTCCCTCAAAGCTGCTTCATGGCGTCCGCTTTGTAAAAGAAGAAATGTTAGCAACTATTATGGGTTTAACATAGTAGGTAATGATTGAACACATAGAGAGCCCATACCCTATCATCGTCGGTCTTCCGCTCTCCATCGTCGGTCTTGTTCAGCCTTGAAGCCACGAGAATCTTGATGTCTCATACGGATACTAGTCCGCCGATGTTGGAGGATTCTGACTCTGTGGGACTCGAAGTCCTTGTGGGTGTGGAAATCTTGGTGGATTCTCTTCGGTAACCTTCATCGCTTTAGTTCGCACCGACTATGGGATCTTCTTGACATTGAGGTAGCGAGCCTGAGCTGTATCCTCACTCTGCTGAAGTTCTTATCTCTCCTTGAGATCTTCTTGGCCCGTGGTTTACCTTTCCAGACCAGCGGGGGCAAACAGGGTTTCTTGAATTGGTCACCTTGAGCGACTGCATCACATTGTAGAAACAAGCAGAGATAGATGAGGATATTCCTTGTGTGTTGGTGAAATAAAACATGTTATGTAGGGTATATTGTGCAAGAGTACGTTTGCAGCTCCACCCTTGTTGTTCGAGATCAATTGTAGGGGTGTCTGAAGGAAACCATCTGGTTGGTTCACAGGTTGGCCACAGTTGGAGGATTGTAGGATGGGAAGCAGATGGATGGTTCATGGGTTGGTCATCAGTTGTTGGGGTGTAAGAAGGGAACCCAGCTGATTGGTTCACAGGTTGGCCACCAAAGTACCAGGAAGGATCCATGGACTTGGAGGGACTGCTGCATTTGGGCAAAGCATTTCATGACATTGCAAGGTATAATAACATCTCATCAACTTTCGAAATTACTATTTAAATTGCACTAATCTTTTGTTTACATTCTTATTCTGCTAGAGTAAAGAAGAGCATGAATATTGATGGCATTTGTTCGAGAAGATGATGAGAAGGCGGAGACAAGAATATTGAAGCAAGTAGTGTCGATTGAGAACAAAAATGACTTATGCGCCTCGTAGCGTAAGTTGTCATGAACCACAAGCAGATTGGGCACATAGACATAGACATTACCTAGTAGTATCTGAGAACAAGTGTCAACGAGATCTACCTACAATAAAGTAGAAATTTGCGATGTCGTTGAACAAGTGATTTCTGAATGAATAAGCAATGCGGACATGGTACTAATCTGCGCAGTAGAAATGAAAACTAGCATGGGAGTACTCATGGGGTTCGGATGAAATCAGCCACTTGCTTCTAAAAAATTGGGGAAAGGAGGAACCTCATATCTACATTGAAATGCACACCTTCCCCATCCACGAACCACAGCAGCAAATCTGCTTACCTAGGTGCTGGGGAGGCGGACGAGGAAAAAGCGCTTAGAGGCGGCGATATGCAGCGGTGGGCGTGGTCGGACAAGAACACGGCGTCCTCCTGCGCTTCACCTTCCCTTGAGCCTTCCGTCTCCGCCTCCTCCTCCGCGCCAAGCCTCCTCCCGCACCGCTTGAGGTCGGCCACAGCCGAGTTCGCTCATGGGCCTTGAGTCGCCTCGCGTCGCCGCCACCACTTCTCTCCTCCGCGAACAAGAAGAAAAAGCCTTCGACCCCCTCGGCAGTTGGTTTGCACGGATGAGAGAGAATGCGCTAGGATGCAAACCCTTCGACCCCCCTGCCCATTTTGCGCGATCACTTGCACGGGCTCCTGGACTTGCTTTCTGATAAAGGGCCCAGGCGTGCAAAATGGGCTTCATGGCCACTTGCGCTTCATTGGAGCGGTCTCATCGAGGTAAAACAAAAATAGAAATTTTACGAGGGATGGCAATTGGATCGACGGGTTTTATATTTGATCGGATTAAATTTGGGTTTTAATTTTTATCTATGGGTTTTTCGGATCGGGTACTTAAAATAAGTTTGAGTTCTAATTTTCACCCGCGGGTACTTATCGTGTACTTGAAATACCGCACATACCCATCAGGTACTCATCGAGTTCTGGGTATTTGCCTGGTTTGGGGTCGAGTTTCGGGTACCCACTGGGTTCGACTCGGGTTTTTGGGTTCAGGTTTTGTTGGGGATTGGATAAATTACCATAAGGACCATTGTGCCCTGGTAGCCCTTCTTCAGCCGACTATGCTCCCCTTTGATGTCGTTCCAAATAAAGATCCTCGAACGGACCAGCTGCCGACTATACCCGGATCGCGAGCATGCGGCTTAGCCCTTCGATCATGGTTGCTCGGGCCGGCAGTCAAGGTCGGCCACAACCAAGGAAGATCCCTGAGCATGCTTCGAAGGTCATGCTCGGGCTGTAAAGGCGACGTGGCAAAAGTTGCGATAGCCATTATGCCATGACTCGGGCCCATCACATCCACGACGCTGCGTGGCGAAAATCAAGGGACAGTCGCTGCCACGTGAGGACACGTAAGGGCGTGACATTCGGATCCGCGTGGCGAAAATCAAGGGACAGTCGCTGCCACGCGAGGACACGTAAGGGCGTGACATTCGGATGCGGTTGATTTAAACCATCTATAAATACCTCCTCAGAACACGTCGACAGACAGGCAGAGACCTACATACACATACAGACACAGATACGCCCGCGCACACGCTAAGAGGAGTAGACACAAAAGAACAAGAAGCACGTGTACGCTCTGTAATAGCAATACTCTTTTGTAACCGGGCATAGGCAAAACTATACCCTGCCAGGCCCTTGTAAGCATCAAGATAACGAGCAAAAAGCCTTTGGGCGTAGAAACATTATCTCGATGCGTGAGAGGCGAACCGATATAAAAACCCCTTGCTCGCCTCTCTCTTCGGTAGCTCGACTTCCTTCTGTGGCGTTCTTCAGACGCTAGCCCTCCGCGGGAAAAGGGGCTCGGTTTATCTCTCAATCAATAAGTAAGCTCGGCGAGGGGCCTGTTCGCCAAGCGCCAACAGGTTTCTTGTCGATTTGGGCTTTGCAAAACCCACACCTGACCTAACCAATTGCCACCCATACTACACAAACCCGTCGGATTTCTGGTACCCACCGGGTTTGGGTCGGGTTTTTCAATTCGGATTTTGGATCAGGTCGGGTTTTGTAAAACCCGCACCCGATCTGATCCGTTGCCATCCCTAAATTTTACGTTACGTTATATTGGTAATATATAGTATTTAGTAGAAATTATTTCTAGTCGTTAATTTGTTATAGATATTTCTACTACTCTACTATCTAGTTTGATTTATTGGATCGAAAAGAATGAACGATTCACATTGAATTTAGTGTATTGTAAAAGAGCTAAAAGAAGTTTTTTTCATCCAGGTAAAAAAAAATGTTGGTTGGATTAACCAATGCTGTGTTTCCTGGAGGAACAAGTGTACAAACAATCTCGTGACGACGAAGGAAATTTAGGTCGGAAAATGAAAACGTTGGCGTGTTTCTGGGCTGGGATTCACTCGTGTTCTAGCCCATCATCTTATTAGGCTCCGGCCCAAATTCCAAAACTGAACAAGCAAGTGACATGCGCACAAATCCATCCAATTTCGGATCATCTTTAATTGACCTCTAGTTGATACATTACTACAGTCAAGTTCAAACTGCACCACCTTCCCTGGAGTCTAACCTTACATCACGCACTGACCTACCGCAAGTTACCGCAGGCAGAAAGTGCACACGTAGGGAACAAAACGGATGACAAGGGTACCGTCCGACTACGACTTAGGCTCTGTTTAAGAGAGCAGCTAGCGTTGTCTTATTTCATCTTTTTAATGTAAGCATAAATAAAGCCATTAGAAAAGTTTCAAAAATTTTGAAAAAATCATGGATGTACATCTCATCTTACCACATCTACATATAAAATTTCATGATCAAATTCATCCTATGCTAGAAGTTACAAAAAGATAAATTTGTCTTTTTGTAACTATATAGACGAATTAGATCATGAAACAATTATATGTAGATGTAAGATGAGAAATGATTTTTTTCAGAACTGAAAACTTTCTTAGTTGGTACTTGAATTGTTTGTCGGAAATCTGTAACAAATCATTCCCTATTTAAAGTTTAAAGTCAGTTTTAGTTTTTAAAAAGCTCAGTAAATCTCTTCAAACAGTTTAGCTTTTAAGCGGTTTTTAGCATAAGCTGAAACCATAGATAACTATTAGCAAAAGCTTAAAGCTAAGCTAGACCTACTTTTGCAGTTTATTGCTAAGAAAAATTAGATATTTATCAAATGATTTCTTATAAAAAGTTACAGTCACTTTTCAGCTTAGAAAACAAAAAAAACAATTTAGCTTAGAAAACAAAAAAATAACTTTTTAGAAAACATATAGCTCCCTAAAACAAGGCCTTAATTCAATTTTTCCTTGACCCTTGACTTGCTTAGGTTGATGCTACTTGCATACATTATCCAAAGACCAACGTAATGGAATGAATCATGTGTGCCGGTAGCAGCGTACACAATTTAAAAATAGAGAGGGTGTTCAGTCATGCGTATCTTCTTGTGTTTATAGTAGACAGCTGGTGCGACGTCGCGACGAGCCGACGACCATCTGAAAAAGTCAGTGAGAGTGCGAGACTAAGTGGATACTAAAAACGTGACGATCAGAGCCGATACTACGTACTTTTTACGTCCGTCACGGTGTGCCAGAGAACTCAATTGCCCAAGAACTGAAACATCATCCAGCCTAGTTAGTTAAGGTATGTTTGACAGAGCTCTAACTCTACTAGATTTATAAATCTGGTGGAGCTAGATATTCCTAACTCCACTAGATTCGTGGAGCTGGAGCTATGAATTGAATATATTAAGAGTGTTTAGATGGATAATCTTGTTTACATTTTATATCAAAAATATAAACTTAATTTACTTTATTTTAGTCTATAAGTTTTACATCTTAGATAAAGTTAAGATCTAGAACTCTATCAAACATACCCTTAGTACGTCGATTATTTACTGCATTTTAACTGTTGGAGCTTGGGCCGGTTTGGAAAAGCTGTTCTTCTTCAAGCGTGACCTCCGACTCTCCCTGTATGCCGTATGCGTGGTGACGCCCGCGCTGACGCACACGGCCACCGTGTTGACCGGTGAATTAAAGTTCTGAGCTCACGCATTCCATCAGCACGCTGAGATAATCACGCGGTACTGCAGCTTTGAGCATGCTTTGACCAAAAGCACATATGATACACCACCGCGTGACACGCCTACGCGACGCGGGTATGTACGTACGTTCGAGGATAAATGTACGGCCTCACCAAACTCCTAATGATGCTGGCCTTGATGATAAGCATCGATATCTGATTTTCCTTCTACCCGATTTGTCGTGTCACACGTGGATATATATGGACACATGGTAATTAATTAGTAGATAGCTAGTTAGCATCCGATATATATCCCATACTTCCATCATCACATTGGTTTGGTTTGTTCATACATGAGCTAGAGCTAGTCTGGAGAGTCCCCACAGAGGACCACTCAGAAGTGGCCGGCTAGCTTCTTTATTCAAAGATGAAATATTAATTCTCCTTCTTTTTTTTTGTTTGAAGAAAACAAAAGATTAGAAGAAACCAAAGAAGCTGGTTAACTAGCTTTGTCTCAACAGATATTTTGGCCGCTCAGCTGTCTGATAATAGCTAGATAGGATCAGCACTAGATTAGGTCACAGAACTATATATCCTTTTTTGCTCTTTTAATTCATCAAGGGGATAAGACTGAGGGTTGGTATCCATCTTTTTTTTTTATCAAAAAGGACATCAAATGTTTTGATATCCCAATTCCATATGTTAAAACTGGACAAAACAGTTTAAGTACATCCTCAGTACACACTAAATATGCGGACAGACAGCTAACATCACATATAAAACACATCTACAGGAAACCAACAAAACTACTTCTCGCCATTAACTAAAGCACTGAAGTAAACTGAAGTCACTTCGATCAGCTCGACTGGAATGCCTTTTGAACTTCAACTGCCATATCCTCCCACTACTACAGAACGGCACATCAAAATCGGTTCTTTTTTAGCATTAGAATCGGTTCTAGTGGCGATACGATGTCTTTAGATAGTGATGAGGTGGAACTATCAGAATCGGTTTTGACCCGATCGGTGTCATCAGAATCACTTTTCTTAAAGAACCGATTACGATGAGGGGTCATCGAATCACTTCCTTAAAGAACCGATTCGATGACCCATTGGGGTGTGCCATTTTGCAAATTCTCCAAAAAACCTGATTAAAGCAGTATGCACAATATATATCATCACATTCTCAATCTGAACACGGGATGCATATATCACATTCACGAAACGAAGCGCTTTAATTACAACACATATATATCATAGTGGTTCACAATATACAACTCAAACATGCTTGACAATCGATTACATGGACTTCCTCGATACATATCAAATTGACATATATTATTAATATTGTTTACATATGGACTAGTAGGATGCTTGGGATCTCTAAACTGCCATCCTCGATATAACTTCTAATCGATTACCACTAGCATAAGTGGTCTAAGTAAATTGTTGAGTGCTTTCTTTGTCTAAAATCTTACGGGGATATTGATCTTACGGAAAGCGAAATGGTATATTAATTTCAGTTTCAAAATTTCTATGTAAAAAGCTAAGTATATTATTATGCGTACATATACCTTAGGGAAAAGTTGTGAGTTGCCGACCACGATGAGCATGTCTTGCATGACATAGAAGCATAATGGTCACGCTACTACTGTTGATGGCTTGTGAAGAGAAAAAAAATTCAGCCCACGAAGATTAGATGTCAAAAAATTAATCATATATATGCTAGGCACTTGTACCTTAAATCGCTTATCTTTGCGGTGTCTTGCTCTTTTTGTCGTCGTCGTCGGCCCTCCTTCATCGACATAGTCGAGAAACCCTGCATACATTGGAGAGCACCATTGAGTCAAAAAAATAAGCGTAGTTAAATTCCTCGGATGTGTTAGGTTACAATAATGTGCTTATACGCAAGGAGGCTTGATCGCGTATGTCATCGGTCTCTTCTCGTCGAGTTAAATGTGTAAATGTGTTTTCACTCGGAGCGAGGGCGAGTAGAACCCAATGGTTGCTTATGAAATAAAATGTAGTGCAAGGAAATAAGTTCACATACGGTTTTAAGTGCGTACAAGTAATTGAATCGAAAAGTACTACTTACTCCTCGTGGTGCGGCAATACAATGAAGTCCTTTTTAGACTCGGCATGCAATACCCCTTGATGTAGCTAACAGCGAACACGGTTGAAGCCTAGCCAAGGTCATGAGACACAAGCTCGGGTCGATAAACCCAACCGTGTAGATCGTCATGGCTCGTTGTCTCATTATCACGCAACTTCGTGTTGAATGTGAGAAAACATAATGCAAAATCCTATAAAAGTCATGGCGCAAGCTATATGGTGTGATACTCACAGCGTCCATGATAAATAAAGTAGAAATATCGGCGGCTTTCATTTGGTACACGGAATAGATCCTCAAAAGCGGCGGGGAATGTTCCATCCTCGTCATGGTGAAAAAATACCATTGTATACTTCACGTTGAAGTCGACTCGGCGCTCTTCCGCCTTCACCTTATCAAGGTACCATCCATGGAGTATGCGAGTCCACTGCCTAGATGATTCGGTTAAATGCGATGCAATCGGGGGCTTTCCATGCTCGTAGGCCTTATAATCATCTGAGGTGCTGTGGCTGTCTTGACTTTTCTTCGGGCGAAGGAGTCTCGAGGTCAGGCGATGGGTTTTTGGTACCTTAAGAGCGCTGTGGCCTCTGTCGGCTTTGCCCTCTTGGCGGAAGGAGTCTCGGAGGCCTCGCTTTGTGGCTGTCTTGACTTTTCTTTCTGGGCGAAGGAGTCTCAGGAGTCAGGCGATGGGCTTTTGGTACCTTAAGAGGCGGCCTGCCTCTGTCGGCTTTGCCCTCTTGGCGGAAGGAGTCTCGGAGGCCTCTGTGGTTCTCTGGTGTTGTGTTTGTCCTTTTACGTCAGTGCACTCTGTGTCATCACTGCGGTTGGAGCGAAGTGGGAGTAGAAGCGGGAGGCGGGAGGAGGTGCAAGCAGGAGGCGAGGGGGAGAGGAGGCGGAGGAGGCGAAGCGGGATCGAGGCAGAGGAGGGGGAGGCGGAGGAGGAGGAGGAGGAGGAGGCGGGATCGAGGCGGAGGAGGCGGGAGGCGAGGAGGAACCTCTGAAGCACGCATATATTTAACTTCTGCGGTAATCTTTGGAATGGTAGAGAAGGCGTGGAGGGACTTTTTACCTTGACCCGATCGACACCGTCGTGGGCCACTTGATGAGCGACATGCGTGCTTGCGAGAGTGGTGATATCTTCGTTGGAGGAAATCGAGCACATGTGATAAGAAGTCTTCGTGGGCGTAGTCCACTGCACCCTCATGTAGCCCTTCCCCCGGTGACCATGCAGATGTCGGTCTCGTTGCATGGAAATGCAACCCAGCGTGCGACCTCGGCGGAAATCCATCCTCCGTCATGATGGTGTGGCGCCACTTCGAGCACACTGCAAAAAGTGTACAACTTGAGGAAAAACATTGCGGGAGTTACACTCGTAGCTTTAACTCAGGAAAAATTAATTATTACCTTCGGTGGGGATCGGTCTTATCATTTTTGGAACCGCGGTTTGCTAGGTCGATCCACGAACTTCTCTATGAGAGTCGAGGGCATCGGCTCGACTACGGAAATCATCGCCATCATCTCGGCCCTCGAGGCGATCCTCACGTGCCATCATCTCCCTCTTATCTCCTCCTCCGTGCCATCATCTCCCCTCATCTCCTCCTTAATCTCCTCCCTCATTTGCTCCCTTAGTGTGTCCTTGAGGCGCTCCTCACGTGCTGCCATGACCTTGATCTGACACTTTCGCGGCGTCATCTTGAAAGTAGGACTTCTTCGTGTGTCCGCCCCTCGGCAAGCACCGCCCCTTATGGTCGGACTTCCGATCGCGAGACAGACAGGATGTCCTGCGACCCTTAGCTCGAGAAGGTCCCTGTTCTTTTATTGGCTTACCTCTTCTGTAATAGCGAGATCTGAATTAGATTTGAAATACAACAAGTTGGGTCAATTGGATTGTACTAAGTTAGATGTCTTCACGATGGTAGAGGCGACTTGGCGAGTAGCGGGGTTTGCAACTTCTAAGCTGCCCGTCGAGAGTTTTCTTTGTCTCGCTAATACCCGTTTCGTGCCGCTCCTCGGATATGTGGGAGTAAGGCATCACCGTCCCGAGTGAGTGCACTCCTCGGCTAATCGCGCCCACTCGCCTTCTTCCCCTCATAGCCGCTTTGTCTGCGAGGTGGTGCGGGTCGTGTTATGCCTCTGGACAGCGGTGTTCCTCTCTCTCGGTGCTCTGCCTCGGCGTACCCTTCATCCTCGTGAACTCCGCCCAAACATCGGGGTCACAAATGGATACCTCTCGAATGGTGTCACGACCTTTCGGCCGCGTACTCGTTGTGCATAAGGGTCTTGAAGTGCCTCAAGGCCACACCCATCCTCTTCAAAGGCGTCCGTCTCGCTTTGGGTTCATCTTCCTCCTCTATAATCCATTTACTCTTAACCTCGTCCCTAGCCGATTCTTACGCTTTATTGACTTCCTTTCTCCAATCATTAATTGCTATGGGCACTCTCTCCCTCACCAATTGGCCAAGAAATGGCCGGTATCGCCCCATGTACTTAGGAGGGCCGTCGCGGACCCAGTGGCATTGAAGCGGAGAACTGCGGCGTTCTCCTGTAGCCCCTTTGTTTGGTCCTCGGGTCTTCCTCACCTTACTCGGCCCTTGAGTAATTGGAACCATGCTCGGCCCCTCGTGACACCTTCTACTGCATGCAGCGACGAGCGATGCTCTCTAGTTGCGACATTTTGAGTTTTCTTATCGATAAGGTCATATGTGTTACATGAGAGAAAGCAATTTGAAGCTACTATATGCACTTGACAATAAATCTTGTAAAGGATCAGCAGATAATTCATAGTATGCAATTGTTAGAACAAAAGTCTATCTATTGACCAACTAAATAAGTTGAATGATAACTCCTAATCTCTAAATTGAGCGGATACATGTGGAGTTCATAACTTAAACTCTAACCTATGCTCGGATAAAAAACAAAAGCCCATTCCATATGACAAGTGAATTTAGCACTAGCGGATGTTTACTTATACCAACAAGTTTTAGATTTCACAACATCAACGAGAGAATTTGAGCATTAATGTACTAATGCAATGGCAATAATACTTGCAAGACAATGGGAACAATAAATTTGGTTTTCGATACTTGCAAGAATAGCAACACAAGAAGGTCAAGTTAGTAGCGACATAACATGCAATATCTGTTGACCAACTAAATCGTACCAGCGATAACCCTAATCTCTAAATAGGTTTGGTCCTAATCCCATTCGAGGATATGTGGTTCGAGCAAGTTCCTAAGTCGTTGTACAACCGGAGAAAATTTGGTGACATCTCCTTGTTCTCCGGATACGTCTCGACAACGAGGTCAAGAGGGTGTGTATCAGGAGAACACCGAAACGCTACGAAATCAACTCTAAAGTTGTACAACATCTTCGAGAACTTGCGAACCCATATCTCAGCTATCAAAAACGTGGACAATTGAGGCGCTTGCTTATGAATATGCTATTCCATCATATTTATAAATAAGCACTCTCGAGCAGGGAAACGTGGGGTTCACATAACCTAAACTCTAACATATCTTTGAGATAAAAACAAAAGTAATATCTTTGAAAGTAAACACATGTCTAAACAAAAGTAATATGCTAAAAGTAAACACATGTCTAAACAAAATTAATATGCCAAAAATAAGCCATTAGCAAAGCTGTGATTAGTATATCTACATATAACAAAATGGAACTTAACAAAGACTTGTAAAATATAGGACCTCACAAACATGATGAATGACAATAAATTATCTTGAACTTATCTTCCTACTTGATTTGCATAAGCTTATGCACCACTTAAGATCATGAAATTAATTTGATTGGAAGGACATTGTGAAGATTGACATACTATCCATACTAAAATCATGACCTCTGACTATGCATCACAAAATGCGATTGAATGAGTTCACCATCTATATTAAAAACTTAAAACAAAAGCGAAATACCAACCATATCAATCACAATTGGCATTCAATCACGAAATACAACTTTACATCAAATAGTAAACCATGAAGTAAATTCACTTTACTGTGACTTACATGCGTGACTTAGCTCCAACATTTTATATTTCCAACGAATATGAGAAGTCTAAAAAATTAACCATGTTTTTATTTTAGAGTTTCTAGAATCACATTAACCATGTTTTTATTTCCAACCAAAGCAGGATCAATTATTTGGCATACGGAATCACATGAATATACATTTGATAGTAAGCCAAGGCATAAAAGATTTTCCTTTGTGAACATGTACTAAAAATCATATTCGTACACACAAGTGGCGAGATTTATGCATTCTTGAATTCATAAACAAGTACTCTCGAGCAGGAGGCGTATGTTACGCATTTTGAACTCTAACGTAGATAGAAATCTCACATATACATAGAAATCTCACACATACATAGAAATCTCACATATACATAGAAGCTGATCAATAAAAATAGAAATTTCAAAATTCACGAAATTAGAATAATTCACATGATACACTGTTAATTTTTAGGTTTTAATTTTCTTCAAGTACACTTGCTTTAACCATGGAGCAGAATAGCTAGTAAAACACATTCTTAAACTTTGAAGCATGACAAAATATAAGGTCCTACACGGGATACCAAAAAGCAGTGGTAGGAACATGTATCTGATCATGAAAATCAAAATATCGATACATCTAGCATAAATCAAATTAATCATTTATGTTGTTCTCAGATGTCGGGTTGCCTTGAAAGGCCGTCCTCGCCACTAGGGCAAGATATTGACAAGTTTGTGACAACCTTACCACAAATTAATAGATTCAATACTTGGCAGTTTTAGAACTTAATCAATTTGTCATTCTATAACAGTGAACTAGATATATATATATGGACATTGATTCAATGACTTAATAAAAGAATCATTGCGGTTAGACTACCAGCTTAATAAGAGAATCAGATTCCAATGGAAAATAGCTTACTGGACAATGAAAGAGACTAAGGTATGGGCAAACAATAGCACAAATTGATACTGAATATTGACAGGAGGCTATCAGACCATCAAAACCTAATGACAATAAGCAATCTATCATATACAATACAAATTCACATGTTATAGCCAACAACAAAATGATCTAACCAAGCATTGCAGCGGTGAAAGATAATTTTGTTGTCACAAGCTATCAACCTTAACCCAAATCCTCACAGAACAATCAACCCCACATGCAAGGTCCCCAAGCATGGATCGTGGCCTTTGCAAGCCTCGACCGGATAGATGTTCTTGCTCATACAAGGATTGAAGGAGGCTTTACCATAGGTGAGGAAGGCGGATGCAGATGATGAGGCAGGCGTGAGGTGGTCGTCAGGTCGTCGAGAGCGAGGCACAGGCGGCAGGCGGGAGGCGAGGAACAGGCGGCAGAGGCGAGGCGGGAGGCGGGGAGTTAGAGGCGGCGAGAGCGGCGGCAGCGGGAGGCGGCGAAACGCAGGCGGCAGGGCGAAGCGGCGAGGCAAGGCGGCAAGGGAGGCGGCGAGAACACCGGCGGCAGGGCGAGGCGAGCGAGGCACCTAGCGGGCAGGCGGAGGCGAGGCGGGGAAGCGGCGAACGCAGGCGGCAGGACGAGGCGGCGAGGCGAGGCCGAGGCGTCGAGCGGCTAGGGTTAAGCGTGGAAGCGAGGGGCTGTGCGCGAATAGCTATAGTCGCGAGATGGGTAGGGTTTTAAGAAAAGCGATAGATTGCTTTATCATTAGTATCACTCTTTTAAGAAAACCGACGCGATGTTAGTCATCGGTATCACTCTTTAAGAAAAGCGATCTTGATGCTTCATCATTAGTATCACTTTTTAAGAAAATCGATCTTGATGAGTTATTATTAGTATCACTCTTTTAAGAAAAAAATCTTGATGCGTTATTATTAGTATCACTCTTTTAAGAAAAAATCTCGATGCTTTATCATTAGTATCACTCTTTTAAGAAAACCGACAACGATGCTTTATCATTAGTATCACTTTTATAATAAAACCGACAGCGATAGTAATCATCGGTATCACTTTTTAATAAAACCGACAACGATGTAGTTTATTGCACTATTCCTTTTAGGACATCGCAAGTTCTGAATTTTCAGCATTTCAACAAAGAGAAAATGCCATAACTTTGTCATACATTGTTGAAATTATTAGAAATTTTGCGAAACATATTTGAGGATCTTGCAAAACTTTTCATAAAATAATTTTTGGAAAAAGCGACCTCATTCAAGAAATATGCCAAAATTCATTTAGTAGACATGATTTGTCGTAAAAGCGTAGAAAAGTCAAAACTTTTTCAAATTAATCTGGAATTGTCGAAAATTTCCGAAATGAACTTTCGACTATTTACAAGCTTTCCCAACAATAATTTCATCAAATGGAATTTTCTTTCACAAATTATGGCACAAAGTGCGAGGCATAAAGAGAAATTGCATGCATTTCCATGAAGCCTCCAAGCGACAATTCATCACCTTGGATTTTTTACTTGGAAAGCGTTGCAAACTATTTTACATACATTATAATAGTCCATTTATTTACAATCGCCCTTCATGATGATCTACTCGCATGTAATTGGCTCCATGTGTGTCGTCATCCCGCTAAGATAAGCCCCATCGCAAATGAAGGTATCTCATTGAATTGGTTATACTCTTCTTCATCTACAACATCTTCAACTCCTACGATCCGTCTCTTGCCATGAAAACGGCGTGCAACCTCGGATTAGTCGGATCACGCGTAAAAGACTTGAGTTGCTTGCCGCAGGACAAGCGGATCATCTTTGTGGCGAGTCTCTGAGATCCACAATAGTAAAGCCTCTCTTGTCGACCTTCACTCCATGTGGAAGTCGTACCCACTTATCGGAACAATGGAACTTGGTATATTCGTGTCGAGCTCCCAAATTTCTTGATCGGCCCATAGTAGGAGTTCATTGTGGTTGGGGAGACTATTTTGAGTGATGATCATCGAGAAAGCATTTATACTCACACCCTTGTTTTGGGCCGATACTCTTGGCATCTTGACTCTCGATGTAAAAGGTGTAACCATTAATATCGTACCCTGCCATGTCTCTACATTAAATCTTGGTCGTCGACCAACCATTTTACATTCTCACTAAAGGAGACCTCCGCTTTTCTTTGAACCATGTGAGAATCGATCATTGTGTTCTTGTGCGATGGAAACTCATCCATTTGTGGATTCTCTTCCGTAATATCAACTTATCTTTGCTCGATGTATGGGCGAACCTGCGCTATTACGCAAGGCGTGAAATCGCCTTGCAATACATATCAAACCTCGGACTCATTAGTTTGGACCCGGTTCCTTTACGGCAAGTTTGCCCTCATGGCGAGATCTGAGAACACCGATTGCTTGTCTTTTACCGGTAGTCCATAAAACTCAATAACCTCTTGATCCATAACCTTCAACAATACTACCCTCGAGCTTGGCCGATTCCTCACGTCGACTTTAATATACCCATGTACCTCTCGAGCGGATACATGTAGCGTAGGAAAGCGGGTCCACATATCTTAATCTCTCGACAAGGTGAACAACAAGGTGGACCATTCGTCAAAGAACAACGGTGGGAAATGCATCTCAAGGTGACCTGAGTCGCACCACCTCACTCTGTAAGTTGTCTAGTACATCGGGGTCAATAACTGCGGGGAGATCGCATTGAAGAAATAACACAACTTTGTGATTGCCAACTGACATCCTCTGGGAGAATATTTGGATTACTGGCCCAGGAGCATTTGGGTCATCAAGACATGGCGGTCATGGGACTTCATGCCCAACAACTTCAAATCATCCATAGACACAAGCTTCTTAATGTTAGCGGAGTAGCGGATGGAACTTTAATACTTTGGAGACATTTGCAGAGATCTTCTTTCTCCTTCTTGGGCGGTGTAGCATCTGGCGAGGATGTACGGACCTTTTCCATCCTCCTCTATCCTTTGCAAGTCTGGGCTGATTCCCATGTAGGCCATGTCGCGACGAGCATTGACACCATCATTGGTCTTCCGGTATGTTCGGCGGGATGCCAACCAAGTTATCGCGAGACATTCTTCTCAACATGCATGACATCAATACAATCTTGGACATCTAACTCCTTCGATGCAGTAAGTCCCGAATATTGACCTCTTCTTCCAAATGGTCCTCTGACGAGCAGATTCTGGCTCTTTCCGTCTTGAACATCGATATCCTCTACGTGAATATACTTGGCTTCCACTCATAGGCTGCGGTGCGAGCGGACTTCCCTCTTCCCATCAAATTTGTCATCCATCTTCACGGTATCGATGACTTGAGGTAGAAACCTCGGTGACCCATATACAGTTTTCTTAGAATTAATGACCATAGACTCTCGTCTCCTCTTCACAAATAGGACACGCTTTGGCTCCTTTAAATCTTGTAACTTGCCAAATTACCAAGGGCAGGAAATCATTTATGGTGCAAAATACCATAGCCCGTAGGGTGAAATGCTCTCTTTATCGCATCCCACGGCGACCCCTCATTCCACAATTTTACCAAATCCTCGATCAATGGTGCAAGGTACACATCAATATCATTTCCATTTGTTTGGGTCCGAGATTAGTAATGACATCATGATATACTTCCGCTTCATGCCTGACCAAGGAGGGAGGTTGTAGATACCTACAAAAGCGGCAGTCTTTGTGACATTGCTCATGTTACCAAGCGGATTCATTCGTCGGTACTCAACCCAAATCTTATGTTCCTCATTTGGCACCAAACTCCTCATGTTTCCAATCGATGTTTCTCCATTGAGCGAATCGGCGAGGTGTCTCGGCTTGCCATCTTCCTTCGAGACTTCGTAATGCCAGCGCAACAATTTTGCCTCTCTCGGATTTGCAAACAACCGCTCGAGACGGGAATGATGGGCAAATACCACAATACCTTGGCGGTGCACCTTTAGTGACCTCTTCACCGTCGTTGCCCGGCTCTTCGCTTCTTGTCGTTCGCTTCTCCTTTTGTTTGTGCAGGGGTACACATAAGCTGGACAAGCGTGCAGCTCGATGTGCGTTACGGTACAAGATGCAATCATTGGACATGCATGTATCCTTTCTATTTCCATTCCCATGGGACATAGTAGCTTCTTCGCTTCATAAATGCTTGTTGGCAACTCGTTTCCCTCAGGAAGCAGATCCGATAGAAGAACTAGTAGTGCATTGAAACTTGTATCATCCAGCGGTGTTTTGCCTTGATTCGAACAATGCAAGGACCGAACCCAACTTTGGTGTATTCCGCTTTGCAACTTTGTGAACAACGGTTTGGCATAAATCTTCTATCAAGCTTTTAAACTTTTCAAACTCTCTTTCCGTGTAATTACCCTCCACATCCCATAACATTTGCTCCAAATTATCCTCCTCAAACATATCGGTGCAACTTCGTCATCGGTTCCACCATATCTTCGTTGCATATCGGAGGGTACTACACGCCTCCCCGTGATGGATCCAACATGTGTAATTCCTCACGAAGCCACGTCGAATCAGGTGGTCCTCAATTTGAGATGAGTTGTTAAATCTCCTCAGATTCGTGCAATCAATGCAAGGACAATATATGAAGTTTACACCCTTCCTCACCATGTCGTCTTCTGCAATTTTTTTGAACTCCTTAACACCCCTCTGAAATTCAGCACTCACACGGCTTTTCTGATACATCCATTCCTCACGGTCCATCTGCAATTAAATTTCACACAATAAATTAAGGAAAAAGCTGGGCGACAACTAGCTATAGCTATTTTAAATATTGAGACATCATTTCAATTAATATTACCTTTGCAAAATAGTGGACATGATTCCAAGATATATAAATGTACTCCCGATCGATACCTAGCTTCTTCCACGGTTTAAAGCTTCCAATTCCTACATAAGAGACATAAATTTTTAACATCAACAATGATATCAAATAATCTAATTATATAGCTAGTGCATTAGCTTGCAAATCTTTCTACTACAATGAAACAAAACAAGGGTACCAGCGATGACTCCTAATCTCTAAATAGGTTAGGTCCTAATCCCATTCGAGGATATATGGTTCGGACAAGTTCTAAGCCATTGTACAACTCGAGAGAAAATTTGGCTGACATATCTCATTGTTCTCCGGATACGTCTCGACAACAGGTCAAGAGGGTGTGTATCAGGAGAACACCGGAAAACGCTACCAAAATCTACTCGAAGTTGTACAACCGACTCGAGAACTTGCTCGACCCTATATCTCAGCTATCAAAAATGTGGACAATTAGAGATTGCTAAGCTTATAAATATGCCCTTTAGTTCAGCATATTTATAAATAAGCACCCTCGAATGGGAGACTTAGATTCGCCGCCTAAACTCTAATATGATTATCACATGATAGCAATAATAATTCCATATAAGCGAGGAGATCACACTACAAAAATTAAATACATATGTGCTTGTCAAATAAAGAGTACACAATTCGTGAACATAAACTTTATTGACGACATATCGAAATTACGATTGCAAAATTGAAGGGGAAAATTCTGATCACATTTTGAAGAAAACATAAAGAGGGCAAAAAAGGGAATCTCCTCAAGATAGGGTTTCAATTTTGCCCTCTTAATACCCACCATGAGGACTTCAAATTTTCTCACCCAAGTATTGCTTCCAACCACACAATATGAGCTATTTTCTCGGGTGGCGGCGGAGAAATCTCCTCTGGAGCAACAAGAGAGAAGAGTTCGGTCTTGAGTGGTATATATAACCTAGCGAGGCACATCGAATCGGTTCTTTTCAAAAGCGATAGTGATGTGCGGCCATCACTATAGTGATGAGCACGAGCACATCGAGGATCGGTTCTTTTGAACATGCGATAGTGATGTGCGGTCATCACTATCACTTCTATAAAAAGAACCGATAGTGATGACCATATCTTGCATCCGAATCGGTTCTCTACTACAAAGTGATAGTGATGTGTAGGTCACTATCGGTTCTTTTCATAGAAGTGATAGTGATAATCACGATCACATCACTATCATATGAAAAGTGATGACCGTGTACATCACTATCACTTTTAGTAGAGAACCGATTCGGATGTGTTCAGTGCTACATCACAATCACTTATAATCTCAGAACCGATAGTGATTATTACTAACACCCTCGAAGTTACTTATCACAATCGTTTTTTGAAAAACTTAGAAGCGAACACGAATCTGATGATAGTGATGTCTGGATTACGTAGTAGTGTCCTCCCGGTCATGTTACTCCTAACTCTAGGGGCAAAGGAGCTTGGATCTTTTCCTCCAGATTGATACAAAACTGCTATATCTTGATCATCATTTTTCTTGAAGGCGCCAATCTCTTAGCGAGATAGA
>JAYEVE010001385.1:0-51031 GCA_036346375.1 Guadua angustifolia
GACAAAGCACTAAGCAGGGAGCAGAAGAACAGGAGTGGTGGCAAGATGTACGTGCAGGACAAGATTGAGGAGTACAGTGATGAAATTTTCAAGCTTTTGGATGGTGGTGCGCACATCTACTTTTGCGGTTTGAAGGGGATGATGCCAGGGATTCAGGACACGCTCAAGAGAGTAGCTGAGCAAAGAGGTGAGAGTTGGGACCAGAAGCTGTCACAGCTCAAGAAGAACAAGCAATGGCACGTGGAGGTTTACTAGTTTACAATGGCATGGATTGTGATTGTTTTGCTGCGAGACAAAAAACAGAACAGATAAATGGATGATTTCTCGTCACAATGTAAATTTGCCAATCCCATAAGCTTCCGCTTCACATGGTGATTAGAACGAAGCACATTTTTTTTTACAGTGTAGTCTTGCCTGCTATCCCTGTCCACTTTTCATGATGAGTCGTTAAGTTGTTTTCGAAGGTACGAAGGCTGCATTGTTTTCAGAAGTAGTGGGCTAGCAGCATCTCCCTCTGGACTCACTTTATCTGTAGGAGCCCAAGGATGCTAATCCCATCATCTAGCATGATTGCTGCTTTATTTTATGCATACTTATCTGGTCTCTTTCAAAGCATCTAGAACAGGGTCTCAAAAAAAAAAAAAGTTCAGTGTAGTAACAAATCAAACCTCCCTCCCTTTTCATTACTTTTTCCACTGCTGTTCTGGACATGCAACTGAACTTGGCATGCTGCAGCATTGGAAGTATGACAAAAAGAAGATTCCTAGCATCACTTTCAGTCACATACCTTGCAGTTTCTTCTTTCACCCGATGCCACTACTTCTCCTGGTCTCCATGATCTGTAAAGGCTGTGCAGTTGGGAGCCTGGGACCGCAACCAATGTTCCAACAGGTTCAGGTGTTCCTCGTTACTCCCTCCATTCTATATTAGAGGGCGTTTAACTTTTTTCGTGCAGTTTCGATTTATAGGGCGCCTACTTAATTACTGTGGAGTGATTTTCCTTAGTTGAGAATTGGAAATCTAGCGTATCCATTTGATGAAGACTCTACACACTCAATAAAAAAGCAACATGGTTCGTGTCGCTTGTGTTGTCTCAAGCTTCAACTGCCAATGTATGAATATGCACACGCTTACGTCTCAGGATATGCGAGTTTTTGTTAAAAAAAATGTCTCTGGATCTATCATCAAATAGCTAATAGATCAGATCCAAATCCCTTTTTTTTTACCCGAGATAAATTAAGCACGCGACCTCTCACATACGCTCCATATATATATTACTTGCCAAGTGGTTGACCTTTCTGTGCTCAAATTTACACATGAACATTTTGTTACGATTCATCACTTTTTTTTTTTTTTTTTGAGAGAGAGACTTATAATTTAAGTTAGATCCTGCAGAAACAACGTGGTATAAAATATGGACGTGGATGTGGATTTTCTTACGAAGTTTCTGTGGCAATCCAACGTTCAATTTTCCTCGGATACCCCGCAAGAATCCACAAAGTTGCATGAAATTTCTGCTTAAGCCCTTAAATTTAGCTGCATTTTTGGCAAAGCCCTGGAAACGGGCAAACGGCAGAGCAGCTGGGCACGGGCACTCCCAAGACCAAGCTGGACTCGGCGCCCGATCCGACGGCCACCCTCGAACCCCGCACGAATCCTAAAGCTCCCGCTCCAGGTCTCCCTCGCCCCCAACGAACCGTCCAGCTCAGCCCCCACGTTCGCTCCGTCTCGTCCAACTCCTCCTACCGTACGGGCCCCATCGCCCCCACCGCCGCGTGGGCCCACCGTCGCGCGGGACCCACCGCTCAGCGGCGCCGGCGGCCGGGTTACCCGCGGCGCTGCCCGCGTGCGTGGCTTCCCCATCCCAACGCGCGCGCCCGGTTTCCTTATCTATTCGTATACAGAGGCGACGACCTGTTCGTCTTTGGCCGCGAGCGCGAGAGCTGCATCGTCTTCCTTGCCGCGGCCGCCGTTCCAATCCAGTTCATCTACCGCTCTCTGATTCACCACCACCCGTCCTCCTCCGTTTCCACAGCCACCCTTATCCCCAAGCCCTAGAGGTATCCTCCGCGTTCGACGCTCACAGAGAGCCCCACCGTTGAAGGTGAGCCGGTGCGGGGGGGTGGCGGAGCTCAAGGCGGCCGCGGCAACTCCCGCCAATGGCGTGGATCCAGCCAGTAAGTGATTCCTGCGCCGTAGCGTTTGCCTCCTTGAGCTATCAAATTTTAAGGTGATCCTTCCCCCGTGGGGTTTGAAACTTTGAATTGCCTGGTGCGGTGCGATTCGGAGTGGGTGTGGCGCGCGGCGCGGTTGTGGGTTAGAGACGCTTCGCAGCCATTTTTGTTAGGGTTCTGCGCGAACCTGTCGAGGTTGAAGGTCTCAGTGTATGCTCTGCTTTTGGTTCGCGGTTGGTTGCTGAGGATTTTGGGACGGAGAAGAGCAGGGTGAACCAACTGCTGTTACTTCCATACATTTTACCATACCTAGTTGTGGGTATGGATTGACTAGAATGGAGTAGTTCATTTTGGTATAGATGTTGTGTTTGCTGCTATTGTTGTTGTCGTCGTCTGTTACTTCGTGTGCATTTCTGCTGCTCTAAACCGTTGCTTTGCTGAAAAGTAGAGGATTTGGCGTTTATAATTCTAGGATCGATTATGCTTCCTGATACGTTTGGGAACAGGGAAGATTTGAATTGCCAGTTTGAAAATCCTAAAGTTTGAGCTAATTCCAGGGAAGCGTTACAGAAGGCCAAATGAATGTTACATCAGTTAGAAATGCTGTTGCACATTAATGAGAATTCTATACCCATTTAACATGCAGCGTTATGTTGGTTCATTTTGGTCTGTTACACAGAGACTCCTACTGGTATTGGTTGATGGTTCTATTAAATTCTTCACTTTTTTGTTAAATATGGTGCAACATGTTTGTCCCCACAGTCCCACACTGCATTTTATTCGAAGTAATGCAGCAGTATCCGGAGTCCTCACACAACATGAAGTTAGGCCATACTAAGTGTTGCAAATTCCATAACATATACAGTAATCTAAGATGGTCTTTAGTCCCTTACACTATGTTAGTCAAACTACGATAACAGTACTAGTTGATACTTGTACGGCGCTGAGGTCCGATTGAAGCAACACTGCACTCCATGGATTGACGTTTTTTCCTTTTTTTGTAACTACTAGAGTACTAGACTGTGACATCATCCTCAAAAGTAATTATTTGTGTCAGCATGTAACTACTACTTATTTTCAATTTCCAAGGTTAGTGGAAAATAACCTTTGGCCTATCTACTATCCATAAACTACCTTTTGTTTTGACTTGCAACAAGACTAGTATGATCATGGATTCATGCTTATTACTCTCGTTTCCTATGAAGTTTCATAACTTGTTTTCGTAATTCCTTTGTAGTAACTGATTGACTTTACGAGTTTCCCTTTGCCATCAACTGTCATGCCTTAAAATATGAAATGGTGCAGGTTTTGGATGAAAGAATGGACCCATTTGTTGGTGGGTTGACTATACCAACCATTACTAACCAACCACGATGTACTGCTCAGAATAGTCTGTTCTTGTTCAATGGGCCTTTTCTTGACACAAGATCTTTGCCAGGCAAGCTTAACAACGGGCCTAGCAAGTTTAAAGATACAGCACTGCTACTGCAATGGTTGTTGTCCCACAATTGCAGCTGTGACACCGGGAGCAAATTTGAGCCTTTTGCAACTGTAGTGTCGCGGCTGCATCAACACCTTTTGGATGCAAATGTAGAAATTAGTTACACAGAGTACTTAGATTTGATGAAACTGGAAGTTGATCTTCAGCTTAATAAGCTCGAGGAGGATATAAAGGCCTTGAAAGGCTACAACTTTGTCCATGATGGTGATGCAAATGGTTCATGCCCTGTGATATGTCTTGATGGGAAGCTGATTGAGATAGATGAAGAGTTCAAGGGCTTGAAGTTACTGCTGGTTGTGGTGTTACGACAAATTAGGGAGATGCTCGGCTTGGTCAGTACTTCAATTCATGATCTTATGTGGGAGCATGAGTTACAATTAGAGGTCACTGGCATTATGATTGGAGATAGCATTAGAGGTCTGCAGGATGAGCTAGACAGGAAGTTATATGAACAAAATTCCATAGCGAACAATCTAAGAAAGAACTGCCAGGAAACTGTGGTTCAGTGTGGTGCTATCCGTGAAGAACTGATTGCTATATCGAATATGCTATTACCTTCAGAAGAAGAATCACGTATTTCCCACAGTAAGCATGAAAATTTGGGTAGATGGAAATACAATTTCTTTGGAATGATAACAGGGGAGGAACGCTCTGCATCTTCCAGTGAGGAAAATGGGAAATCTGCAACCCAGAAATCTATTAGTCCCAGAGAAGTTATTTCAGAAAAATCTGACTTCCGGCATCTGAAGGGTATGACTAGAGAAGAAATGATAAACTATTTCAGATCTGAGATTAGTAAATTAAAGAGGCTGCATGAATTGTCTTTGCAAGAGAAAACAGAAGAACTGTTCAAATACAAACGAGAGAAGGGGTCATTGGCTCTTAAGCATGATGTAGAATTTGAGCCTTTAAGAAAGAAAGTCCCTGAAATCATTTCGAGAATTGACCAAATCATGCCCAATATCATAAAGGCGCCTACAGTTTGCAGCACCAGTGAGGCACTTGATGAAAAGAGCAGATTGCATAGTAGAATTGATTCACTATACTATGAAAACCAGCATCTTCGAGGTTTGCTTGCAGAGAAGATGAAAGATTTTGAAGAATTGTCCTGCCAGATATCTAATGCCAGCAGGAAAGTGTCGCTTCAACTGTCATTGGAAGAACAACTTTTGAGACAAGTCGGCAACATTAAAGGAGAGTACGAGGACCTCTATGCTGAAAGCACTATTAGAGATGAAGTATATCAAACTGTTACAAGAAAATTGGTTGATGATTTTAGGAACATCTTGGAGGATACTGCACTAAACTTTCAAGTAAAACTGTCCTCACTTGAAGCTACACTCTCAGAAAAGGAGAAGGCATTGTGCTTAGCTAATGAAGAAAATCAGAAGTTGCAGGAAAAGTTGTCAATACTAGAAAAGGAACATTTTATCCAAAATAACCAGAAAAATCTAGAGCAAGTCAAGCAAGAGAATGAGGAAATGATACTCCGTGATATTGAGATGGAAGCTCATGTATCACCAAGAAGATCATACAAAATTTCTGAGCAGAATACGCAGTATGAGGAGCTCATCAAACTGAACCAGACTTTAGAGATTGCCTCAACTGCCTTGAAGGAAGTTGAAACAAAAAAATTGGATTACAATGGTATTCTGGGTAAAAATGAGCAAGAAAAGCAACTAGATTGCATTCTGGTATCTATTATGGATTTGTCTAAAGAATTTGTCGATATTGAACATAAAATGTCGGGAGATATCAATGGAAGTGAGAAAAGGTGTTTGCATCTATCTTCTGAATTTGCTTTCTTCTTATTTGTTAGTGTTCGTTTTTTTCTTTAAGAACACAAAGTAAAACAGCTCATGTGTTTTTTTTAAAGATGATATAATATGCTTAATGACTTGGTTATATTGAAAATCCAAACATACATTATTGGTTGCTGAGACTGGCTGTAAAATAATGCCTATAAAATCTTTATAATGACTGCGATTTGTAATATGGGATTGCTTCCATATATAATCCATGGTCTTGATGCTAGCACAAATTGATATGTGCTGAATTCAGGTCAGGAAATCTGAGTGATCAATGCAACCATATGGTACAACAGGCAATTGTACTAACAAAGAAGGGCCTCCGGTATAAGCAAACGCTTGACACAAGACGATCTGAGCTCCGAAAAGCTGAAGCTGAGGTATTTCTTCCTGAATTTTTCCAATGTTGTGTTTTCGAAACCAGGGATTAACCCTTTTCCATTGGTCTTATGTTGTGTGTTATCTATTCAACGAAGGTGCTTCTTTGTACCGCTTACATTCGGCTATATAATCGAGCGCAAAGTTAATTCTATTGGTTGTAATGATATATGAATAAATGCAAGAAGCTTTACTGCATTCTCATGCTCATTCATTTGTCAGCTAACTGCATTGTTTGTGCTGGATGCGTCAAGTTAATTTGATCCCTTCCAAGCCCCTTTCCTTCTTTTCCTCCAGTTATATTTATCTTAATATTATTTTTGGACTAAATGGTAATATTCCTGGATATTTACTTGAGCATGTTCATTATGTGACTGTTTAAGAGGTTCCTAATTGTTTGACAAAATAAGACATTGTTCATTAGACATTTTCATCGGCATGCAAGTGAGTCTCTGCTGATATTAATCCCTTTAAATTTGATATTGATTCATGATAGTTTCTTTGTTTGAGTAAGCTTCTATTTGACTGCAACAACACATATAATTCAAAATTCATGTTATAACCTCTTTAAATGTTTTTATATTTGTTTCAGGTTGAAAATTTAGGAAATAAGGTTAATGCACTCTTAAGTCTTGTTCAAAAGATACATGTAACTCTCGAACATTACTCTCCTGTATTTCAGCATTATCCTGGGGTAAGTATTGCATGTGGCCAATGTCAATTTTCTCATCTTCCCCAGTTTTTAATCATTACCTTTCTACTCCTTATCATTGCTGTTTCTTTACATACAAATGACTTGCTTTGAATACTTAGTGGATGGGCTGTTGAATACTTGAATTTGACACCTTTGGTCCTTTGGTCGCTTATGTATTTTGCCTACTATAGGTGAAAGTTCAATATACAGGGAAAACTGCAAATAACCCCCTAGAAGTCAGCTTGAGTTTGATGTACCCTCCTGTAAGTATATTTGTGACAAATGCTCCACCCCCTCCCGCAGCGGTCCTTTTCCTGCTGATTTGGGTAGTTTCCATTTACATGGAGTTTGTGGCATACAAGGTCGGATATGAGGTGTTCTAGCATGGCCCTTTGGATTAACTGTGCGGCTTAGGTTGGGTATGGACAGGTCAGTCAGTGTTTTCCTCTTGCACCAAATTGAAACGAGAGGAGGGAATACATGAAGGTGGGAGGCAGGGGCAAAGGCGATCGTGGCCTCCCTACCCGCACCCTCGTTCTGATTATGTGGAACCCTAGCTCGCATCGAGCTAGTGATGAAAACTCAACTGGTTCATTTTGGTTCGATCTACTTCGATCCGGGTCGAACCAGTTGTAAGTATACGACTCGGGTGTTGGTAACTTCTCTGCACCTTATCTATAACCGACCTTGCACGCCATAGAGTCCACAACAACATAAAACACCCGGTTCAGTGGGAAAAGGCCAGGGGAAAATCAAACAACTCTGCACTTGTGTGGTGGTATCCGCCACAGATATACTTGTAGGGGGATAAATCAAACATAGGTTGATTTCTATGGGGTTATTTATAATTTTCCCAAATATATAGTTTTCTTTAACAATAATATGCTTGTATATATGCACATTACAGTGAATAATTGATTCTCAGAATGTCAGAATATGATTCAGACTTAATTGTGTGTGTGTGCAGTTACTAGATGCTTTCTTGAAGACATGCAAACTTGTTGCTGGTTTAAGAAGTAAACAAAAAGAGGACTTACAAGATGCAACATAAGTTGGAGCCGCTAGGTGAGATGGCCTTTCTTATTCATCAATAAATGGATGTTTTCAAGTTGTAAAATATCCTGATAGAAATTATATTATTGTTAACTTCATAACAGTGGACAACCCAATCGGTTGGATTTCTGCAAAATATCCATTAGAAATTATGTTATTGTTAACTTCTATTTTTCATATTACATTGTAACTTGCTAACTCTTTTTGGGGGACAATTATAGTAGTTAGTCATAACTACCTAGCACATTCTCTAATCTCTATCAGGATAAAGGTGTGGCATGCTACTTCTTTTGGGCTTGTCTAAGTAGTGTAATCAAAATAAGCCACCTCAAAATACCTCTACACTACCATACTGTTTGGTTATAAAGACATTGTGTCATCGCTGCCTTATTGGAATATCAAGAATATGTAGTTATTACATAATGTGTGGGCATGTAGGACTCAAGACTTTAACAAACTGCAACTCTAGATTTTAGTCACAGTTTATGTTTCCATTAGAACAGATTGTTGTTTGTGAAGTGCGTTGACTGGTGCTTACTGTTGATTTACATATAATTTAGGTTCTAAATTTAGTTGAGAGATGCTTAAGAGGTGCTAGAAAGGTATTGATATCACGGTGGAGTGGAGGAACAATACCCCATACAAGCATCTGAAATCACTTCATGGCCAAATTTGCTCTGCAAATCTGCAGTCATTATGCAGTTGAGGGGCTCAATCGGACTCAATTTTGAAATCCTAGGATATGAAAGTCAAGGCAATTTCACTGTACATAGATTTCTGGTTTGTAGTAAAGTGTTTGTCTAAACATCACATGGGTAATGGATGCAGTTTTGTCATGGCTGCTCACTCCACAGATAGTGGATAGCTTTGTAATGTACAAATTACTATATGCTTAGTTCAGTACAAATTACTATATGCTTAGTTCATAATCCACGAGGGTGGTAGTATTTTTGCCAGCAGCCTGTATAAAAATCATGTTGCTCTTAGACGATACATCATACTGTAAGCACCCACAGCTTGAAGATTTTATATATGTACTAGTTTCTACTTATTTTTTGTCCTCATATATTGAGTAACTCCTGGTTGTGATAATTTTATAAGCCTATATGGAATATTATTATGTACTACACTTGCTGGTTGTTGAGGAAGCATTTTCTTTTCCAGGCTATAGATGAATATAAAAGTGAAATATATAAAGTGGTTGAATTGATACCCATGATTGAAATTCCATTTGTTTTTTCTAAGAAGTTGAAATTCCATGGTAACTGTGTATATGTGCCATGTGTACATGGTTGATTGCTACCAATTTTGCTGTCATTTTTTGGCTATTTGCTTAAGCAATATCTGATTGCATTTGAATTAAGTGCCATCACTTAGCTTATTGCTGACTTGTGAAGTACCTACATCTCTGTGCATGCATCCTGTTAAAGTAGTTGGCACTTGGCAATTTGAAATTTTCATATGGAGCAAAATCGTAGATAAGCTCCTCAGGTTTCTTTCAGCTACACCTTTTCCATTGAAAGAACTTTCGGCTAAACTAGTATTCTTTCCTTTCCTCATAGTTGTGATGTAAACCTTTTTTAAGCAATTACAACATATTCAAAGCAACTTGTCACAACAAATGCAAAATGCTAGGTGACAGTGTGACACTAATATAATATACAAGAATATGATAGGAGATTGAAGTCTAAACAACAGCCCTAAGATCACCATCTAATTCACTTGCTATAGCATTCCATGCTAACAATGCTGCACCAACAGCTGGTTCCACCTGCAGGTACAAGCACACATTTTAAAATTTGTTTTTTTTTTTTTTTGTCTGAACTGATCTTCAATTTTGTTCCCTCATGACTATAAAATCATCTCTTAAATGTTTGTTTCTACTGATCTGTTAATTAGTTCGTGAAGATAGTATAATCTGAAGAATATTTCTGAGTAGACATTAAATACATTATGGTCTGAAGCAAACTGCAGGTGTAATTCTGCTCACCTTGGGATGTAATGGATAGGCTCCTGGATAAGTCTTGTAACACAATCTATCACTTCCTTCCCAATGTCCCACCTTTTGTTTGCCTCAAGAACTTTACCGACCATAACAAGTGGAAATAGATCTTCTCCATCTGCAAAAGCAGAAACATTTTGAAATCTTTGTTCATGGGGTAAGCCAACAAAGACAATTTGAAATTTTGTTTATTTTTTATGGGTACACCAAATTATTTGTCATTTCCCTTTTTTTATATCTGAAAATACTCTCTGTTTTGTGCTAGGCCTTTTATGCATGTAATTTCAGAAAGAAGTTCCTAGTTCACCTTCACCACTCAGTCCAAGTCTTCGCACTACAGCCTTGACACTGGAAACTAGTTCACCAGCTGAATTGTGTAAGATCTTGTTTGCTATTTCATCACCGCCTTCAGCAGATTGTACCACAACAGGAAGAAGGCCAGCAATACGAGCCCAGGATTGGTCTTCATATGTCCATCTGTTGTGAGAAGAATGAACAGTAAGTAAAGGTTGTCATTTGCTTAGTAGTACATTCGTTGCAATATCATTTTATTCTGTGCTTTTCAATCTTAGCTAGCATCATGCCATCATATGAAGCTCACAGAATGTCAGCAGATTGATCTTTACATGTTAACTTCACCAAATTTAAGTAACTGGAACAAACTTGTTACTTATTTGTGAAGTGTATGCTCTTTTCACATGAAGTAAAAACAGAAAATTCAGTGAGCTAAAAGGATTACCCTATCAATTCGTCTGGTGATGTGAGTCCAAGGAAGTCAAGGATATTGTTTGTAAGCACTGTTTCAGGACCCCGGCCATCGTAGGCCCTCACAACTGCTGTTAATGCCTGTGCAGAAATCCCATATCCACTGCATGCGCCATATAGCTAGAATCAGTACTTGCTGCTTAACTGATTACTGAAATGAACTTATGGCAGCCACAGTGGACATGAATTAGCTTCTCACAAACTGATTCCAAGCACATTAGATTACGATCATAAATTACAGAACTTGGTCTTTTGAAAATCACACCTTTGAGTTGTGTTTATTTGGAGAGTATGTAGCGGAATTAACATCTGAAGGATAGTATATAACTTAGAAGTGACTAACCTGCCCCAGTCACCTAGAACTGGTCCTGCACCTGCTGCTCGTGGTTCCCTCCCGCCGCTGGTGAAACCATAGGCTATTGTCCCTGTTCCTGCAATCAGCACGCATCCGTGGAGCTTGCCCATGGTACCACTTGCTAATGCTGCCACTGCATCGTTCTCTACAAACAACTTGACATGGCTTGGAAATATCTCCCTAGAAAAGTGTTCCAGTTAATTCAGTTTCCCTTTGAATTTGCTGAAATATGGTTTTCTATAAATATTTCTTATCCGTTCATACTTCAAAGTATTTCAATGACAAATGTAATGGTAAACGGTGAACGAACAATCACCTCACCTTTTAGTATTTACACAGTAAGTGACCTTGTAAACGATTTTACTATTTAAAATTTAGATATATATGTGTGTGTGTGTGTGTGTGTGTTTGTAGTAACAAAATAAGCATCTAATTCATATTCTTTCATGCATATAAAATTAAACTACCAAACAATCAACAATTGCCCACATCGATGACACAAAAAAAGATGATATGATGTGAATGTAATTAAAGAATCATAATTGAATGAATAAACAACTTAAGTGGCAATAAAAAGCAAAGCTAGCATTTATCTCATATATGTCATAATGTCCCATGTTATATGGCAATCTTGCAACTTTACCCAAATAAACGGTCCGATATAACGGGCCTATTATACGTTAACAACCGCAACGAGGTTGCTCAAAAGGCGGTAGCCCTTTGTCTTTGCCACGAACCACGAAGCGAAGTGGTCGAGGTGCTGCGTCTGAAAAAGTGGCTATGGGTCGAGGGAGCCGCTGAGGTCGCCGGGTAGGAGGAACCGTGATAAGTCGCGAAGCGCGCGGGGCGCGCCAGGTGATGAAGCCGTATAAGAGGGAGCGCCATAAGCGAAAACGGCGCAGCGTTGATGGAAGAAGGTCAATGCGAAGTCGGCAACTGCCGAGCCGCCATATGACGAGGCGTCTTGGTTTGCTGTGCAAGAAACGCGTCAGAACGAAACGAATCAAGACCGGTTGCCCGAGCACCGACGACGTATTAGGCGAGGGCCCTGACCATGCGTCAGATCTAAAGGATGATCAGAAAGGCTTGCGGCAGCCAGTTAGGCGCGAAAAGAACGGCGGGTAAGAAGTCACGTCAAATTGGTGGTTGTTTGAGTGGATGTAAGTAGGCGAGGACGAGAAGCGCTTATGGCGATTTAGGTTAAAGTGAACGAAGTCGAAGAAGTAGATGGGCTACGCACTGTTGCTCAACGGCAGCGATGGCAGAGTCAGAACGCGACGAGGAGAACCACGGTAGTGGCCCAGAGTGTCACGACGGCGGTGCTTTCGAAAATCGTTGAAGAACTTCGAGCAATGGGAGAAGACCATGCGGTTGAGACGCGCAGCGACGTAAAGCGACAGTGATGGCTGTGGCGACCGCAGGACGACGGCGGCCAGCGGCGTGCACGAAGGAGGCAGTGGCGACTGCCAATTGTGCTTGGAAGCGGAAGGCGTAGGAGACGGCGAGCGTCACGGGAGGATGATCGACGCGTGATCGGTTGATCGCCGAGAAGCGGCGAGCGGTGATCGAAGGTGGAGCTTCCCTCGACGGTGGACGGCAGACGATCGTGGAGACGATGGTCTGGGTGCAAGAGGCGCGGCACACCATGAGCGTTCAAGATACGCCCGCGAGCGGCGCCATGCTTAAGCGACTGTCGAAGATGAGGAAGCCTTAAACCAAATAAACGGCCCGATAAAATAGGCAAACCTTGAAATATTTATAAACATAATGGACAGAGTACCTTTTAATGGCTGTTTAAGGTCTTAACGGCCTTTATTTACAACACTGGAAATGACCGAATAGAAACTCCATGTGCCTCTTCCATGTCAAAGACATATATCGTGATACAATTGCAGTATTAGGTTTGTTAGCTCTCATGGGATATGTAGGACAAACCTCAGCCTATCCAGTATCCTCTGTTGATCAACTGGGTGATTGACTCCTGCTACTGCCAAGCAGACAGCGCACACATTTGATCATCTCCGGCATGCCTTGAGAAGAGCTTGTGCCATCACTCTTTCAAGTGTCTCTCTTGCCCTGCCTTATGAACATTTGGAAACAAAAGGACGAGTTTTGATACTTTGTCCATTTTTGGCTCAACAAACGCTTCCACATAATTTTACTACTTGTTTATGGATCATCACTGTATTTGCATGACTATTTATAAAAGCCTTGAAATTTCAGATGATCTTGTGGACAGAGAAACTTATGCAGAAGTTTATGATTCTTAGCAGATGTTACCTCCAACGGAGTTGTGATTGGGGCAGCCAGCGACGGTGCGGGAGAGGACGGGGAGCGGGTCGGCGAAGGTCAGGGCCGCCGGGATGCACACACAGACGGTGTTGCTGGCGCCGCCGTCGACGCCGAGGATGACGCTGCCCATGCGAGGGCTCTGGCACTCCTCCATGTCCCATATCTCCCTGGCCGTGTAGCTCTGCATCCTTCTCACCTATCCCAGCCGGACACACACAACAAAAGGACCTTCTCTTCCTACCAACTGCGACTCGATCGGTGAGTGCAACATTGTTATATATATGTACGTATTAGGTGCAACCGACATATCGCGTCACTGTAAATGTTTCGTCGAGGAGAAAGGGACGGGGAGGAAGAAGATGACGGATGAAATGCGGGGGAATTGAAGGGCGGCTGTCCGCACGCGCGTCCAATGGCGTGACGGCCGAGTTGTTTTTGCCGGGCTCCTCTAAATTCTAGTAGATGGAGCGCCTGTCATTTGCTGCAGGAGTAAAAGGAAATAAATTTCAGGAGTTGCAGTTGTTACTGGCGTTGCTCCGGCGAGCTGTTATCGACAGCACTGGTAAGCACGCAGAATTATGCATGGTATAAAACTCCGGATCGATCTTGCTTAGCAGTTTTGGGTATATTTACTGGAATTTTGTACGCTGCCAGCTGCGAGTTCTGGATAATATTTCGTGGAGATACCTGATACTTACAATTAGCTGCTTGCTGTCGATTGCATGCTATTCTGGGTAAAAACGGACATTGATGTTATATAAGTTAAATCCAGTCTAGGTGTAACCTAGCTTCTCTAAGTATTTTTTTTATGTGGAGTTGTGGACAAATACAAATGTGCTGTTTAGTTGCCTTCTCAACTTAGCCAGGTTGTATGAGTGGAGCCAGGCTGGTGGGATCCAGGCTGAGTGGATGCAAGGAGATGCTGTTTGGTTGATTGCATGATTTGGTGCGGTGAGAAGAGATGGTGTTTGGTTGATTGCATGAGCTGGTGCAGTGAGAAGAGATCTTTGTTTGGTTGATTGCATGATGTGGTGCAGGCTGAGAAGAGATGCTGTTTGGTTGATTGCATGATGTGGTGCAGGCTGAGAAGGGAATTAGGGGATGGATTAAAAAAAACAAGTGCATGTAAGACCAGATGGGCTCCTTTCGTTGTTCTTGGACCACATCATATTGTTTAACTCATGTGTTTTCTTTCCCCATGAATGAGCAACTCGTGTTCCAAGTTCCAACCCGTAGTCACTGCTGCATTGTAGGGTGCGTTTCTAACTTAAAACTTGGGCCTAATCATTGTCATTGATATGTATATCCCCGATTATTTAGTAAAATCTCAATGCATCAAGATAGTTTCAGAAAGACCAACGTGCCCATTCTCTAAAACCTCAATCACCCAATAGTAACAAGGTATCCATCACTTTCTACCCATCTACTGGGATTATTACTTGTTTTCTAAGTCCCAGCATTCCCAAAACAACTATACTACCTATCTCAACGCAGCTTTCAGACGCTCTCAACTAACGCATACAGGTAATGTAAACCACAACACCAGTTATACAAGAAGCGACTAAAATCACCATGACAACACCAGGGCCATAGGAGATTTAACACAAGAGCATCTGAAGAATGAAATTTAACTCAAAAGAGACTGAAGTGTATATTGAACTCATCAAGCTTCGCACATCAGTGCATTGAACTCATCAAGCATAGATAAATAATAGCAAGCATCAGTATGTTTGAGCCATCCGAAATGATATAAAAGTTCATCCAAAATAATATAATAGTTCATAGCCATCCACAACACATGTTTAGTCATGTACTACATTCCATGTCCATCCAAAACATTTAGTCATAGCAAAATAAAAGTTCATAGCAACATCCAAAATGATATAAAAGTTCATATGAACATCACAGTGATTCAGACTTGGTTCAGGACCATCTAGAAGGCAAAATGTAAATTTCCATAGCCACATCACAGTCTTTCAGAGGTTATTCTTCGCACAAAATGACCGTAGCCACATAGCACGATGGTTCTCATTCATAGTCACAAATCAGCACCTTGCATACTGTTATCCACCAAATAAGAAAGCGACAAAGCAGGACATCCTCCACGAAACCGGTCATATTCATGTGACCCATACAAGTCAGGATGCACCTCATGCACGGCGGTCTCTCTAATGGCAATGCGACATTATTCCTTGCCTCGGTCATGCCGGACAACGAAGGGTTTCCTCATCGGACATAAATCTCTTCCTTTTGTTAACACTTTTGGACGCCTACTGAATCTTTAGTTTGTGGATTGGTCTTGTTTGAAACCTCGTGGCTTTCATTGCTAGGCTCGTCCTTTGAATTGTCCATGAAGTCGCTTGGGTCCCCAAGTGCCTCATTAGATCCCATGGCATACTTCCCAGTAGCCATACCACTCCCAAATATAGCCATCATTGCTACATAGTTGTCGATCGGTTTATTCAGATACTCAGCATCCTTGGGATGTGCCTACAAATACAAGAAACAGTAAGAAAGCTTTATATATGAAGGCATAAATATTAATTAGAAAACTGAAACAGTAAGAAGGCTCAATGACATACCTTAATGTGACCCATATAGTGCTCCTCCTCCAACACTATCATGTGATTAACCCCATCGATGTGCTCCACTCAAATCTCTAAGCTTAGTAACCTTCACCCACTTTTGGCGCCACTTACGAAGGTGATTGTACACTTGTGTGCCACTCACATCATTGCCGATGAACTCTTTGAGATCCTTCGCCACTTTGTTGTAGTGAACCTCCTTGAATCCTTTATCACTTCTTACTCCACTTTTATAAGCTCACTCAAGCGGCGGAGGAAAAATGAAGGCGTCACATTGGTCCACCTCATTTGAACCCTTCGGACTTCCCATTGTCATCGGCACTACCTCCAATATCAATAATCTCCTCACCATAGTCCGAAATAAATAGAAAGAGCAAAAACATGATTGGACAATACTTAACCATATTAAAAGCACCAACATGATTGGACAAAAAACGTCACTTAACCATATTAGAGAGCAAAAACATGATTACACAACACTTAACCATATTAGAGAAGCACAAAATTACAATAGTTGTCCAAAATGCAGTCTAATAAATATTACAATAATTATTACAATAGTTGTCCAAAATGCAGTCCCATAACTAGAATTATTACAAGAACTCATCACACATGAGAATTGCCTCTATTAGCCCACATGGCGTTAGCCCACTCATCCCTCTTGGCTGCCCAAGCAGAGTTATCTTCAGAAGAGAAAGCCTCAATATTTTCACGTTGGACAACACTGATATCATTGTTGGGCACCCAATCTTCCTCTATCGGAACCATCTCATCTTGCCCGTGTAGAAGAATCCAATTGTGTAAAATGCAACAAGACAAAACTAACTTCACTTGGGTCTTGTATGGGTGAAAAGGCTTGTTGTCTACAATGCAAAAACGATTCTTCAATGCCCCAAAAGCTCTCTCAACCGTGACACGAAAGCCTGAATGTCTTAAGTTAAACAACTCTTTTGGATTAGTAGGATAGTGCCTTCCGTCGTACTCATTTAAATGGTACCTAGTAGCCCGATAAGGTGGCAAAAACCCAGGTCGACATGCATATCCAGCATCTACCAAGTACCATTTCCCTATCAATTCAACAAAATAAATTAGTTTGATTTGCATTCGAATAGGTCTTAATAACAAATGCACCTACTAGTTGTGTTAAACATTACCTGGTGCAACCCGTAACCCATCATTTCATTCTAATGCATCAGCAAGGATTGTCGCATCGTGTGCCGATCCCTCCCAACCAGCTAGTACATAGGTAAACCTTAGATCAAAATCGATAGCGACTAGCACATTTTGGGTGGGATATGGCTTTCTACCCCTAAAAGCAGCAACATTTGCCTTTGGAACTCTTGCACGCACATGAGTACCGTCAATAGCACCCATACAGTCCTATATCAATCAAAGCGATTATTACAAACCATATAAGCAAACAACACAAACTAAACCTAACAAAATGTCGCATGTATTACCTTAAAATAGGGATACCACCTCAAACTCGAGCTGATCTTTACGGGTGTCTCATTGGAGGGGGGCCTAATCATCTCACCTCGTAGCTCTCCAATAGCATATAACACTTCCTTGAAGTACCGACTCACTATTTCTATGGATCGCCTAAATGTGTGATGGATAACTCTGAATCTTTGGTTATGCCCAACTACATGGAGGAACGTTGCAACTTGCTCCTCTATACATGTGTGTAGGTGTTTCGTATAACCGGCAGATAAATTTGTAAGCGTAGGGGGCCGTGCATTCCCTCTCCTCGAATGGTCGAGCCTTGAGGAGTCCAAGGTTTATCTTGGTTCAGCCGAATATGCCTATGTCGATTCGCGGTGGTGGTATTTGTATTGCTATGGTGGTGCAAAGCAGTCGCACGGGTTCTAGCGAGGCTCAAGACAGCCTTGGCGCCGTCGAAAGTGAGAGGAGTGAGGGTCGGAGGCTCGGGAGCTAGGAGCGTTCTTTGAGTCGGATGAAGGACTCAATCGCGAAGTGTGGGTTGGTTATCGGTGGAGAGAGCTGCCCTTCGGAGGGCCTGCCTCCTTTATATAGGCGAAGGGGGAGTTACGGGAGTTTAGAAAAAGGCGAGTCTACGCAGCGTCCAAGAGTCTCGGTCTTGGTCTTGGTGGTAGCAGTCCTGTTGCCCTCATTGGGTCGATGAGACACAGCGGATAGTGCTCCGTTGGGAAGGTCTTGCGCTTTGCCCTCCGAACTGTCGGGCGGCGGCAAGCACGAAGAGCAGTGCTTGACTTTGGCGGCGTGGACCGCCTAGGAAGGACCTCCCATCCCATCATGGCCGTCATGTCCAGTGGGGGGCGACCAGCTTGCCGTCGTCTGCCGTCGTGGCGAGGTCGCAGGTCAGCACGTTGGGGCCTGCTGAGGCGGTCGAACTGCGAGGCGTTGGACCCGAGCCAGGTCGGATCTGCGGTAGCGGGACAAGCCCGGTCGAGTCTTCTCGGTGGGCTTGATTGAGACTGGAGATCTTTCGGGACCCGACGAAGCATTCGGTTAAGGCTGGGCCAGGACGGCCCATTGGGAATTCGGCCAATGTTTGGCGATAATCCCATCCGCGAGGGCGGCGACTTAGGCAACACTTCGCCGATGCTCTGCATTGCCACCGACCGCGCCGTCACGTCCGAATGGTAGAGAGAGAAGTGATCTTGAAATAGATGTTACTTTTCTGTGGGGTACCCCTGGTACGAGTATTCGTCAGTAGCCCCTAGGGCCGTTCGGGAACGCGCGCGTTCCTGAATGGCCCGTTTGCTCCGATGGCACGATCTTCTTGGGGACTATCCTCCGACACCGTGTAGCATGGCCACGGGCTTCGAAGCGATGAAGGTCGCCGGTCGGTAGCCGCTTGGTCTTGTGGCCTTGGGTTTAGTTCTTGAGCCCTGAAAGCGGTCGGAGAGCTGGTCGGGGGGTTACCTTGGTCGGTGAAGATTTGACTGGGGGCGCGCAGGCGGAGTCGTTTGGTCGGACCCTCCGGCATACTTGTTGAAGTCAGGCGACGGAGTCCGACCGACTCGATCGGTGAGATCCATTGAGGCGCCTGGTGAGTTAATCGACTCTGAGCCCCGTCGGATCGGTAAGGTGGTCAGTCGGTAGAGCCCGACCAATTTGGTCGATCGATCCACGGCCGGGTCTTGTATGGCGCATCCGGTGGATGTAGCCCCCAAGCCCCCGAGCGGGTCGGAGAGTTGGTTGGGGGGTTATATTGGTCGGAACGCTGGTTTTACGTCTTAGCTGGATGCGGCCTTACGGTAGGGGTGTCCGAATGCCTCGGCGAGGTTCCGGTTCCTGAGTGCTCGTTTTTCGTCATAGCTAGACGCGGCCTTGCGGCGGGGATGTCCGAATGCCTCAGCGAGGTTCCGGTTCTCGAGTGTTGGTTTTACGTTGTAGCTGGATGCGGCCTTGCGGCAGGGAAGCTCGAATGCCTCATCGAGGTTCCGGTTCCCAAGTGCTCGTTTTACGTCGTAGCTGGACGCGGCCCTGCGGCAGGGAAGCACGAATGCCTCATCGAGTTCGGTTCCCGAGTGCTCGTTTTACGTCGTGGTGGGCGCGACCTGCGGCGAAGCTCGAATGCCTCATCGAGGTTCGGTTCGAGTGCTCATTTTACGTCGTGGCTGGGCCGACCTGCGGCGGAAGCTTCGAATGTGTCGGGACGGTTTACAAATCGAAACCCTCTGTGTTTCCACCGCTAGTCGAGAGCGGCTAAGCGCACACGATCGTATAGTGATGATAACACAGACATATCAAAAGTTCATAGCAGTATTAAGCAAAAGAGTGCAACAACATAAACATCCATCATCACATTATTACAAGTATAAAGCCTTACGGCTGAAGTGTAAAAGTAACAGCGAAAATGTAGAACAAAATCGAGCCACTCAGTGTGCCCACAGGCAACCGACTGGGGTGCGCTCCCTAGAAGAACGAGTCGTCCTCCTCCTCAAAGTCTCCAGCACAAATGTCGAATGTTGGATCACAAGCTCTTTGATCACCCCTTCTACCATCATCTGTTTTATGGAATAAGCAGCCCCCGCAATAAAAAGCGAGGGTGAGTATGCAACATACTCGCAAGTCTCGGAAACATAATGCAATAACTAAATGCATGGCTTGAACAAAGGAAGGCATAATATGGTTTATTTGCGTAAAGCGAAATTGAAATTTAAATACAAGTAATAATTTCATAAAGCAGCATTTAACAAAATGTAAATAGCATGAATAATTAAACTTGAAATATAACAATTTTCCAGGTTCCAACTACCTGGTTGACTCTAGCCGCCAAACTAAGATCCGGGAGCTCTAGCCACTCGCGGATTTCCCAAACCACATTTTCATGTTTAAACCAAATCCATCATTTCCATTTTAAAACCAAAACCAGAAAATCTACTATGTGAAAGCGTTCACGCTTGCCCTTATCGTGGGCACGGCTACTCAAGTAGTTTTAAAGACTCTGCGAGTGGTACACTTTACCCACACGACATGATCAACCCTTTAGCCTGCGATTTAACACACTTCCTTTGGTGTGTCGGCGGGAGATCATGACAAAACCTTTACAATGCATATACCGCTACCGACTTCACCTCTAAGGTTCCACATTGGTAGGGCTACCTCGCTTGATCCGAAGCCCCTCTTGCGCCTTGCAAGTGTCGTCCCGACAAACCCGCCTGACCCATTGGCGAAGTCAAATAACGATACATGCAAATTACTTAGCCAGGTCGTACCCATATAGACATGTGGTTGTACTGTATAGCATGGCCCAAGGTAACACACGACCGGTCCTTAATTGACTATGGCGGACAATCACATTCCAAAATTTTGTGCATTCCGCACCCGCCATTCAACCACTCCGCCCCGGTCTAAATCATTTTTCACTTTTAATTTCAAAATTAATGCCGGCAACACCAATTGCCATATTTTCACAATTCATTTTGAATCAAGAATGAAATCATTTCCATAATGGTAAGGTACCGACGTGATTAAGCATGGCTAAGCATTTTCTACTGTTCCCATAATAAAATGTTTACCATTAAATACAGTAATTAGTTTTTCCTAGGGTGTCAATGGTTATCAACATGAATATCAACATGGGTATAACAAGTTGGCATTTTATCTAAGCATTTAAAATGACATTAAAGTACGATACGTAAATTAAATAGCATGCAATAATTAAAAACAAAGTAGCATTTGATAAACTTGGGTTCAATATGGTCAAGGAGACTTGCCTTCACCCTCTCCCGCTGCTGCAACCTCTGCTGGGTACTCTTCTCTCTCAACCGGCGCGTCGTCTACCGCGGAACACATAAAACGAGACAAAACAATAAATAAACAGAAATAAATAAAATTCAAAAATTCATAAAAATGACACTAACAGATAGATCTTGATTTTAGATGAATTTAGAAATTTGAATCATTCAATTCGGAGTTGAGCGGAGGAGAGCAGGGGCTTCGAAGTTTTAAATGGAAGAAAAATCAGAAAAATAGATTGACCGTGTAAGCGCACTGCGATTCGCTGGATTTTCTCGGATTTTCCAGCGATTTAACAAAAATTTTGTGCGTGACATGCGGGCCTTGAGTCGATGACTCGGTCCATGTAGACTAAGCTCACGAGGAATACCCGGTGACACGTGTGAGAGGTGGCGATGTGGCATGATGGCGTGGCGTGTGCGTGGCGAACTGCGTGGGCATTAGGGCACTGCGTGGCGGTGACTTAGCGCCGACATGGCGATGACATGGTTCGGTTGGGTTTTCGGTGGCGTGGCAGCAGCGTGGGCGGCGCGTGGTGATGTGGCGACACATTGCGGTGACGAGGCGTACAATCTGGGGTTATGGCTTGCGTGGCGCACACATGGCTTACACGCGGCGCCGAGTGGCGGCTTAGGGTTGATGTGGCGCAACGTGGCGGCTACGTGGCGATTCGGTGCGAGATAGGGCTGACATGGCGTGATGTGGCGATGGTGTACGGACTAAGCGTATCTGTGGCGGACACATCGACAACTAGGGCCTCGTGGCGAACATGAGGCGACTCGTGGGAGATGACGGCATATCGCTCGGAGAAACTTCTGGGATCGTGGCTCGGATCATCTGCGTGAAGGAAGATCCGACGGCCGAGGATGACGGAGAGGATGCGACGGCGAAGTGGCGGCGCAAGACGCCGGAGCTGGGGAAGACGGTAGCCAAAACGGCGATGGGACAACAGATCGCATGGAAGAGTTAGCGATTCGGTTGGAGGATGAAACGACGAACTCGGCGACACCAAGAGGGGCGGCGGAGACTCACCGACGGCAGAGAAAAGCGGCGGAGAAGGACTCGGCTTCTCTGCGAACTCCAGCGAGCAAGTTCTCCGTGCTGGAGGCACCTCGGCCGACGAGAGTTAGGGGAAAATGAGCGGCGCGGAGAGGGAAACCCTAGAGACGGCGGCTACAGTGCTTAAATACCCTTGGGAGGCGAGAATCAGCACGGATATCAAAGTTGGTCGGGCGGTTGGATTGTGCGGGCGGCGGCGCTGCATTAGGGCGACGTGGCGTCACGGCAGACGCTGGATCACGATCCGATGGCGAGCGAAAAAGTGCGTTAGGGTTTGATGGTTGTCACTGTGTGGCGGCGCGGATGTTGACCGTCGGATTGACGATCGACGGCTGAGACGAGTCGGGGTTAGGGTTTCGGAAAGATGGGCCGAGAGGAAGTTTTGGGCCGGCTGACATAGTGAGCAGGAATGGGCCCGGGCGGTTGAATAGTGATTTCGGCCCGAAAAGAAGAAAAGGAATTTCCAAATTAAGAAAATCCATAAAATCCGAATAAACTTCAAATAAATCAAATAAATAGCAAATAAATTCGGAAAAAACTCCAAAAATACAGAAAAATCAAATAAAATACCAGGAACCCAAATAAGATAATAAATAATTAATTTGAGTTATAAATTAACCAATTAAATTCTTTTTGACTTTTGAAAATTCAATTGAAGCTAGAATAAATTCGAGAAAATTTTTCTGGATTTCGGATTTTGAAATTCAAATTCAAAGAATTCGAAAAACGGAATGTTACAAACCTACCCCCCTAACAAGAAATCTCGACCTCGAGATTTGAGACTAACCAGGGAAAAAGGCTGGGGTACTCCGCTCGAAGATCCTCCTCGCGCTCCCAGGTGGCTTCCTCTTCTGGATGGTTGCTCCACTGCACTTTACAGAACTTGATCACCTTGTTCCTAGTTCTGCGCTCGGCTTCATCGATATTTTGATCGAATTACTCGGGATATGTGAGATCTTCATGCGGCTCCACATCTTCAACGCGCATATCTTTGCTTTCGGCACTTTCGGAGACACTTCCTCAAGCGTGACACATGGAATCGTCGTGCACATTGGACATCCGAGGTGGCAACTCCGGTGATCGCCACTTCCCTCTTCGGCTAGAATCGGGAAAGGTCAATGAATCTCGGTGCCAACTTGCCACGAACTCGAATCGGCGCATTCCTTTGGCGGGGAGACTTTTAGATAAACATGATCACCCGGAGCAAAGTCAAGCGCTCTTCTGCGATTATCTGCATAGCTCTTACGCCTCGGTGAGCTGTCCTCAACCTCTCTGAATCATCTTCACTTGATCCTCGGCTTCTGCTGCAGAATATCCGGACCAAACACCTACCGATCCTGTGATCGTGCAACAGAGCGGTGTCTGCACTTCCTCCCATCTGAGCCTCAAATGGTGCCATCGCAAGGCGGCACGATAGGCTGTTGTTGTAGGAGAACTCGCATATGGCAACATCTGCTCCCAACTATTTGCATTGGACAATGCACAAGCTCTCAACATGTCCTCGAATCGATTCACCACTCAAATCATCCATCATGCGAGGATGATAAGTATCTTGAAGTTGATTGGTGCCTAATGCTTCTTGTAACTTTTGCGGAATCTAGATGTGAATTGGCTGCCCGATCCGAAACAATCCTCCTGGGCACGCCATGCATACACACAATCCGAGTCATATACAGCTCTGCTAGCTTATCCCCTTTATAGGTTGTCTTCACCGGTATAAAATGTGCAACCTTCGTCAATCGGTCCACGACAACCCAAATCGAGTCATAGCCTCACCTGGTCCTCGGAAGTCCTGTGATGAAGTCCATGCCAATCTCTTCCCACTTCCACTCAGGCACTCTCAATGGCTGCAACAAACCGGCTGGCCTCTGATGCTCGGCTTTGACTCGCTGACACACATCGCATAAGGCAATATACTCAGCAATCTCCTTCTTCATTCTCGGCCACCAATAAACACCCCGAAGGTCATGATACATCTTTGTGTTGCCGGGATGAATAGAATATGCTGACTCATGTGCTTCCTTCAGTATCAATTGCTTGAGCTCTTTCTGGTTCGGCACATAGATGCTCTTCCCAAGCCAAACTGTACCCTCCTGATCTTCTGAGAATCCCGGGGCTTTTCCTTCCTTGATTCTTTCCTTGATCTTCTCGGCTTCCTTGTCAGACTTCTGCAGCTTCTTGATTTGATCCACCAGGGTCGGTTGAACCTCCAAAGCAGCCACTGACCCTTCCTCTACCAATCCAGTTGAACCTGAAACTCCTCATGCGAGCGGTGAATCATCAAAGTGTTGCGATAGCTCTTTTTGCTCGAGCATCGGCAACCACATTCGCCTTACCGGGATGGTAGTGAATGCGGCGTCGTAGTCATTTATCGGCTCAACCATCTTCTTTGCCTCGAGTTCAGATCATGCGAGTGAAGATGTATTTCAAACTCTTGTGATCGGTGAAGATCTCTAGCGGTTCCCAATGAGATAGTGCCTCCGGATCTTCAACGCATGCACAACAATGACCAACTCCGGGTCATGGGTGGGTAATTAGCCTCATGTGGTCGCAATTGCCGCATGAAGCATATGCGACGACCTTGCCTCCTGCATCAGACACACCCAAGACCACGCCTCAAGCGGCCAAGTATATCTCAAAGCCCTTGTGAATGTCCGGACAGACTAGCACAGGGGCTGTAGTCAACCTCTTCTTCAACTCCTGAAAGCTCTGCTCACAATCGTCAGTCCATTCATACTTCTTCTCTTTCTTCAGCAGCTGGGTAAGCGGTCTAGCAATCTTCGAGAAACCCTCGATGAATCTCCTATAATAACCCGCTAAGCCCAGAAAACTCCGAATATCCGGCACTGACTTCGTCTGCTTCCAATCAAGCACATCTCTCACTTTACTAGGATCAACTGAGACTCCTCCGGCAGAAATGACGTGACCCAGAAAAGCAATCTCTGTCAGCCAGAACTCACACTTACTGAACTTGGCATACAGCTGGTGACTTCGGAGCTTCTCTAAGACCATCCTCAAATGTCCTGCATGCTCGGACTCATCTCGAGAGTAGATAAGGATATCATCAATGAACACCACTACAAACTTATCCAGATAGTCCATGAACACCTTGTTCATCAGATTCATGAAATACGTCGGGGCATTGGTCAGACCAAAGGACATAACTGTGTACTCATACAGCCCATACCGAGTGGTGAAGGCGGTCTTTGGAATGTCCTGCGGCCTGATCTTCACCTGATGGTATCCCGATCGCAAATCAATCTTGGAGAATATGCAGGCTCCCTTCAGCTGATCGAACAAATCCTCAATCCGAGGCAGTGGATACTTGTTTTTTATGGTGACTTCATTCAGAGCTCTGTAATCAACGCACATCCTCAAGCTGTCGTCCTTCTTCTTCACTAGCAGCACTGGCGCTCCCCAAGGCGACGAACTCGGACGAACAAACCCCTTCTCAAGCAGCTCCTCTATTTGCTTCTTCACTTCCGCGAGTTCATTCGCTGGCATGCGGTACGACCTCTTGGAAATCGGAGCTGTACCCGGAACAAGCTCGATGACGAACTCGATCTCCCGATCAGGCGGCATGCCTGGCAGATCTTCAGGGAATACATCGGGGTATTCGCTCACCACAGGCACACTCTCCAAGGTGACTTCTTTCAGCTGATTTAAGGTGCACTTCCTACCTGAGGACTGATCAGACATACACTCCACTTGAGTGCCTTCTGCATTGGTGAGAGTGATGGCTCTGCGGCCGCAATCAATCTGACCTTGGAACTTGACTAGCCAGTCCATCCCGAGAATGACATCTATCCCCTTTGACTCCAGAAGGATGAGATTTGCCAGGAATTTCACCCCATTGATTTCTATGGTTGCACTAGGGCACACCAAATCAGTTTTCATTTCCCTGCCCGGAGATTGCACTATCATAGGGCTCTTGAGAGGGAAAAACTCCAAACCAAATTGATCAACAAAACACTTGGAGATAAGCGAATGTGACGCTCGAATCAAGCAATCTTGTGGCGAGAATTGAATTGACAAGAAGCGTGCAGTACCACATCTGGTGCCTCTGAGCCGCCTCTGATCACGTGGTTGACCGCCCTCTCCCGAAAGTCGAGGTGCTCTCGAGTGTCTGGCGCTCACGTCTGAACCACGAGTGGTGGAGTCTTGGTGCTGGCTCCCAAGTGAACGGCACCGGTGTCCTTGGTGGCGTCTCTGTGGACAATTCTTGGCATAGTGACCCGGTGAGTGGCGATGAAAGCCTTCAGACTCCTCTGACCACAGTGTTTCCTCCTGCTTGGTGGCCAGCAAGCTAACTGCTGTCCACGAGCCCTGGGCGAGTCGAGTAAGGTGTGCGTGGTGCTCCACGGGCCAGGCGTCCCCCGCATTGTGGTGGGAAGCGGCTGGCGAGATCCGCTGCTCCTGGTGAGGCGGAAGGCCATCTTCCTCTTCTTGCGACTTCATGCTGCTTGGCGCCGAACATCCTCTGCACTAGGGCCTTGTTCACCATGTCTTTGGAAGTTAGGGAAGTCAAGCGTGACAGTGCACCTTGATGTCGGGATCGGACCCTCCATGAACCTCCAGATCTTGGCTGTCGGTGGCCACATCCTCGGCGCATACCTCGCCGGTGAGTGGGCCGACCGAGGTACTCGGACCTGCTGTGGCTCCACGACAAGCTTAAAACTCCCTCTTCTTCATCTCAATGATGCCCGTGGTACATGAGCGATCTGAAGGCCTCGGAGAACTCCTCCCAAGTGATCGTCTGGGCATCTGATGAGCAACCAGATGGTTGTCCCACCAAGTGGGCGCTCGCCATCCGGTGATAGTGGCGTGAGCACCTTCTCACGATCGATACTTGGGCAAGCTGCGGCTTCTTCTCGATGCTTCTCAACCGGTAAATGCGCCTCCAAAGGCTCTCTGCTCCGACAAGCGTGGGTGGGCGAGTTCTCATGAACTTCGCCAAGCTTCGATCGGTGAAAAAGCCGCTTGGGGTAGTCTTTGAAATTTGAGTCTTTGGCGGAGGTGGTTCGCCATGTTCGCCATGTTACGTGCCATAGTCTGCGATGGTGAAGTGCATCGCCATCAATTGCGGCATATCGCCATCCGAGGTGGAGCAGTGGCGGCGGTGGCGGTGCAACATTGACCTCGGCCGTACTGGCTGTGCTGTGGAATCCTGCTGTTCTGTGGCCTTCTTGGGACCACGACCACGCCACGACCTCTGCCTCTGCGTCCTGACCTCTGCCTTGACCTTCCATCTGAAGTAATGGCCAAGGAAAAGTTAGCACAAGACAAGAGGGAAAAGCACAAGGCGAGAAGGAAAAAGCAGAGCGATAAAGAGACTGGAGTGCAGGTAGCCATTCTAAAGTAAAACAGACAATGAAAATTCCAACAAAAGGTGGCTGCAGCACAATGCCTAGGGCAGGTGCACAACACACCCAAACAAACAAGCAATAAAATTCCAAATAAACTCCGGCTACTACGCGAAGGAAGGGTAACATGAGTAACTTATTCTTCATCGGGGTCCCTTAAGCGGTCTTCCGTCATCTTGATCCTTCTAGCAGTCCTTTCACCGATCTTGCAGTCGACCGAAGACTTAAAGAAATTTCAGGGGAAGAGATCAATTTTAAATTTCAAAATAACATTCAGAAGAGGAAAGGAGTAAGAACCTAAGAATAAGATAAGAGGAGACCAACTTCTAAATTCAAATTCGTTGGTTTGATTTAAAAATAATAATTTTGAATTTCTAACGACCATTCTAACTAGGGTTGCGACCTACAGTCGATATGGCTCTGATACCACCTCTGTCGGGACCCGGATTTACCAAATCCGAACCCCTCTGTGTTTCCACCGCGCTAGTCCAGGAACAGCTAGCGCACACAGTCGTATAGTGATGATAACACAGACATATCAAAAGTTCATAGCAGTATTAAGCAAAAGAGTGCAACAACATAAACATCCATCATCACATTATTACAAGTATAAAGCCTTACAATTTGAAGTGTAAAAATAACAATGAAAATGTAGAACAAAATCGAGCCACTCGGTGTGCCCACGAACAACCGACTAAGGGGTCGCTCCCTAGAAAAACGAGTCGTCCTCCTCCTCAAAGTCTCGGCACAAATGTCGAATGTTGGATCACAAGCTCTTTGATCACCCCTTCTACCATCATCTGTTTTATGGAATAAGCAGCCCCCGCAATAAAAAGCGAGGGTGAGTATGCAACATACTGAAGTCTCGGAAACATAATGCAATAACTAAATGCATGGCTTGAACAAAGGAAGGCATAATATGGTTTATTTGCGTAAAGCGAAATTGAAATTTAAATACAAGTAATAATTTCATAAAGTAGCATTTAACAAAATGTAAATAGCATGAATAATTAAACTTGAAATATAACAATTTTCCAGGTTCCAACTACGGTTGACTCTAGCCGCCAAACTAAGATCAGGAGCTCTAGCCACTCATGATTTCCCAAACCACATTTTCATGTTTAAACCAAATCCATCATTTCCATTTTAAAACCAAAACCGGAAAATCTACTATGTGAAAGCGTTCACGCTTGCCCTTATCCGTGAGCACGGCTACTCAAGTAGTTTTAAAGACTCTGAAAGTGGTACACTTTACCCACACGACATGATCAACCCTTTGCGCCTGCGATTTAACACACTTCCTTTGGTGTGTCGGCGGGAGATCATGACAAGGCCTTTACAATGCATATACTGCTACTGACTTCACCCTCTAAGGTTCCACGCTGGTAGGGCTACCTCACTTGATCCGAAGCCCCTCTTGCGCCTTGCAAGTGTCGTCTGAAACAAACCCGCACTGACCCCATCGGGCGAAGTCAAATAACGATACATGCAAATTACTTAGCAGTCGTACCCATATAGACATGTGGTTGTCTTGTATAGCATGGCCCAAGGTAACACTACGATAGGTCCTTAATTGACTATGGCGGACAATCACATTCCAAAATTTTGTGCATTCCGCACCCGCCATTCAACCACTCCGCCCGGTCTAAATCATTTTCACTTTTAATTTCAAAATTAATGCAGCAACACCAATTGCCATATTTTCACAATTCATTTTGAATCAAGAATGAAATCATTTCCATAATGGTAAAGTACCAAGCGTGATTAAGCATGGCTAAGCATTTTCTCTTGTTCCCATAATAAAATGTTTACCATTAAATACGATAATTAGTTTTTCCTAGGGTGTCAATGGTTATCAACATGAATATCAACATGGGTATAACAAGTTGGCATTTTATCTAAGCATTTAAAATGACATTAAAATGCGATCGTAAATTAAATAGCATGCAATAATTAAAAACAAAGTAGCATTTGATAAACTTGGGTTCAATATGGTCAAGGAGACTTGCCTTCACCCTCTCCCGCTGCTGCAACCTCTGCTGGGTACTCTTCTCTCTCAACCGGCGCGTCGTCTACACGCGGAACACGCAAAACGAGACAAAACAATAAATAAACAGAAATAAATAAAATTCAAAAATTCATAAAAATGACACTAACAGATAGATCTTGATTTTAGATGAATTTAGAAATTTGAATCATTCAATTCGGAGTTCGAACGGAGGAGAACGGGGCTTCCGAAGTTTTAAATGGAAGAAAAATCAGAAAAAATAGATTGACACGTGTCGCTACGCGATTCGCTGGATTTTCTCGGATTTTCCAGCGATTTAACAAAAATTTTGTGCCGCTGACATGCGGGCCCCGCGAGTCAGTGACTCGGTCCATGTAGACTAAGCTCACCGAGGAATACCCAGTGACCTGTGTGAGAGGTGACGATGTGGCATGATGACGTGGCGTGTACGTGGCGAACACGTGGGCATTAGGGCACACGTGGCGGTGACTTGGCGCTGACATGGCGATGACATGGTTACGGTTGGGTTTTCGGCTGACGTGGCAACGACGTGGCTGGCACGTGGTGATGACGCGGCGACACATTGCGGTGACGAGGCGTACAATCTAGGGTTATGGCTTGCGTGGCGCACACATGGCTTACACGGCGCCGAGTGGCGGCTTAGGGTTGATGTGGCGCAACGTGGCGGCTACGTGGCGATTCGGTGCGAGATAGGGCTGACATGGCGTGATGTGGCGATGGTGTACGGACTAGCGTATCTGTGGCGGAACACATCGACAACTAGGGCCTCGTGGCGAACATGAAGCGCTTCGTGGGAGATGATGAAACATCGGCTCGGAGAAACTTCTGGGATCGTGGCTCGGATCTGTCTGCTGAAGGAAGATCCGAGCGGTCACGAGGATGACGGAGAGGATCTGACGGCGAAGTGGCGGTGCAAAACCGAGCGGGAAAACGGTAGCTAAAAGCAGCGATGGGACAACGGTCGCATGGAAGAGTTAGCGATTCGGTTGGAGGATGAAACAGCGAACTTCAGCGACACCAAGAAGGCGGCGGAGACTCACCGACGGCAGCGAAAAGCGGCGGAGAAGGACTCGGCTTCTCTGCGAACTCCGCGAAGCAAGTTCTCCGTCTTTGGAGCACCTCTACCAGCGAGTTAGGGAAAATGGCGGCGAGAGGGAAACCCTAGAGGCGGCGGCTCTGATGCTTAAATACCCTCGGGGCGAGAATCGGCCACGGATATCAAAGTTGGTCGGGCGGTTGGGTTTGTCTTGGCGGGCTGCATTAGAGGCGACGTGGCGTCACGGCAGATATTTGGATCCGCGATCCGATGGCGGCGAAAAAAGTCGTTAGGGTTTGATGGTTGTCTCTGTGTGGCGGTAGCGGATGTTGGCCGTCGGATTGACGATCGGCAATTTGAGACGAGTCGGGGTTAGGGTTTGGAAAGATGGGCGAGAGGAAGTTTTGGGCCGGCTGACATAGTGAACAGGAATGGGCCCGGGCGGTTGAATAGTGATTTCGGCCCGAAAAGAAGAAAAGGAATTTCCAAATTAAGAAAATCCATAAAATCCGAATAAACTTCAAATAAATCAAATAAATAGCAAATAAATTGGAAAAAACTCCAAAAATACAGAAAAATCAAATAAAATACCAGGAACCCAAATAAGATAATAAATAATTAATTTGAGTTATAAATTAACCAATTAAATTCTTTTGACTTTTGAAAATTCAATTGAAGCTAGAATAAATTCGAGAAAATTTTTAGGATTTGGATTTTGAAATTCAAATTCAAAGAATTGAAAACGGAATATTACTGAATGCCTCGGCGAGGTTCACATTCCGGTGCTCGTTTTCGTCGTGGTGGGGCGAGTTAGTAGAAATTTGGTTTAACTAAGGAGCTAAGCGAGTTGGTAGAAATTTGGTTTAGCACGCAGAAGCTAGGCGAGAGGCGTCGATCCCGAGTCCTCGTCGCAAGGATATCTGTGGGTGGAGTAGCCGCTGTCTATCACGTATCGCCCGTCGCGGTGTGGGACTGAAGGGGTGAGCAAAGCGTGTTTACCAAGCGTAGGTTTGAACATCGTGCTCGTGGAGCTACTAACGGGTTATCCGAGTGGGCCCTGGAGATCACGCGACCTCCGAGCGGACGATTCCTGCGTCGGGTTGTCCGACCCTCTGGGGGCGACCCATAAGAACCTTTCTTTACTCGATTCCGTATTAGACCCCGAGCCGTTCGTAACTCGGAGCGTAGCTGGCTGCTACCCTTTCGAGGGGCTCCGCGGGAGAGCGTGAAGTATGGTCTCGGACACGAGCTAAGGCGATTGAGTCGTCCGCCAACTCAATTAGGGGCCCGCTGGGGGCTCGCCTTATCCTCACCCTCACTCAATTTTGTCTTAAGGCGACCCGAATCCATTCGGTGGATTAGGGCTTGAACATGCGGCACGGATCGGGTCAGCGCGTAGTATAGAGCTTTCTCGCCACCTCGAGGCTATTGCGGCCCGGTGGACTTTTCATACCTGTTTTGGCCCGGTCGGCCCGGGGGCGGAGATCAAGAAAGTGAGGCGTCTCGCCGGAAGCGATGCCTGGCATATACGCGGCATTTAATGCGGCGTCACGAATTAAATCTGGCGAAATGATTATGGCCTTCGTCTCACGGTGGCGTGGCGTGGCGGCTTTGACAGGACGGCGGCGCTTCAGCAAAGCGATGTCGCTTGACCAACGTCGATCGATCGACGCTTGTCCGGCTGGTGCATGTAGACTCAGAGCGCAGAGTGCTAGGGCACGCTCCTGCCTCTGCAATTTGCGCCTCCTTGCCCTCGCTTTTCGCCACGGAATCTGGTGGCACAGATGCGTTCTTTGTTGACCGTGGGTGCCTCCTGTATAAAGCACTTGTTTCGAGACCATAGCCACTAGGGTGTAGGCCGTGGTACTTGGGTCGAAAGGGTTATCGCTTGGGGAAACCACATGGCCAGTCGGGTTGCCGACTCGCGTAAGCGTGTGAACTTGTAGCCCCCGAGCGGTGCGTGGCGACCAAACTTGTGGTCGACGCATAGCGCTGAACTTCGGGGTCGTGTGGAAACAAGAAGAAGTTTTAGGGATAGAATCACCTTAACTTTCGCTCCTCATGTTGGAGACGTGGTGGCTATTGGGACCCATGGCTCGGCTGTCCACCAGGGTGGCGAGTATGAGCCTTTTCTTTGTGTCGTGGCGGCCAGTCGGCCAGAGCCCGGCAGAAGAGTCGCTGCGCCTGCGGCGAGTCATACATCCCCTGCTGTCCCATCGCATTTTAATGTGAAGTGGAGGAGTGGAGAGAATCGTCCGTGTCACGAGGATGTGGAGTTAATCGCGCGGTGCTCTGGCCGAGGCGGCCTTTGCTGAGCGCTCCATCCGCCTCTGCATATATATAGCATGAGGGCATGGCAGGCACGCATGACCGGTTGCCTTAAACGCTTGCTTTCTGCGCCCTCCTTTGACACAAAAGGAGGCGGCTCTTGCACTTTGGATCGACGAATGGTGAGTGGCGGCGATGATCGAAGAGCCGGCAAACGGGAGGCGGCGACAGACCCTCGGGGTTCGGACCCCAAGAGGCCCCGCGCTGGGGCTGGGTCCTCCGCCGCCGCCTCGGGGGGCAGAATCACTCTGCCCTCGTTGATCTTCCGTATCAGAAACCCTCTTGCGGAGTGAGTCCCTCTCGCTTGGTCTCGGTACGGCTTTGACCCTGTCTTATTGTCGCTGAGCTGCTTCTTTTTTCTCTTAGTGCTTCTGGTTCGTGCTCGCCATGATCCATGGCCGCACCGCCACCACGGAGGAGGGGCGTCGCCCAGCGGCCTCGGCGCCCCCTGGCGGCTGGTGGCCCCAGGCGGGGTGGTGGGGCGGATCTGGCGGCATGACAAGGTGAAGGCCTCGCCGACATCCAGACCCACGGGCCGCTTCCACGAGGCGGATCTGGTGTGTGGCGGGCCCAATCTTGGGCCGAGGAGGAGGAGCTCGCCAAGGCGCGAGAAATTTTGGCGCTTGGGCTCGGGCAGGTGGCCGAGGAGGAGCATGGCATGAGGAGGTGGCGCCACTGCGGGCTCGGCCAGGGACCTCGGGAAGGAGGTGACCCGGGCTGCATGCGAGGCTGGACCTCGCCACGAGAACCTTTCATCCATGCTCGCCCAACCTTTGAAAGCATGGGCGGGAGCTGGAGCGGCATTTGGGGGTCTTGGCTAAACCGGTAGTTGGAGGATCTTTGCGTCATGATCGCCTTGCCTCCCAGCGGGCGGGCGCCTGGCCGACCTTCCCGTGCCTGCTTGGGCGCTCCGCAGGAGGCGGAGGTTCTTGTCGGCGTGGCGGAATCGTCGGCTGCTAGCTAGTATGACGCCTCCTCGATCAATGGCGGCGTCGCCGGGATCGAGGTGGCCTGAATGGTCGGCCCAGTCGCGGTGGCGGAGGCGGTGCGCGGGCTAAGCGCGATCGTCATGATAGCGACAGCTCGCTCTCGACAACGACTTCGCCGGATGATCCTCCGGGCGGCCGGGTCTCGTTTTTGTTTTTGTAGGATGCAATGCATGTATATTTCATGTTGTGAACCTTGGGGGCTTCGCTTGACATTTTGCATTTCTCGTGATATGCGCTTCGTAAATCTTAGTAGCCCTTTGGGGATCACTAGGGTTTTTAGGGCGTAGGTCGCAGCGCCAATGCTTCGAGGAAAATGCAAGAATAGTAAGGGACTCTGCCACCCAAAGACACGTCCCGGATCGGTCACGGATCACATCGTGTGGGTACCTCCTTATTCCTCAAAGTGCTACTTATGGCAGTGGCCATTTGGAGTGGTAAGTAGCCTTTAGGTCGATTGGGTTACTGCTCGCGAGGGATCCAATGGCCGATCGGTGTGTGGACTTAAGTAGGTATGCGAGCGAGAAGTCCCCGGACCGTGCATGAGGACCAGGGTGCGGTCGGCGCACATCGCTCCGAGCCCGGGAAATTCGATGGGAGCGCGAGGATAAATATAGAATTTAAGGGTAGAACCTCCTTAACTTCTCAATATTCCAGGCGTTGGATACAATGTTGCCATCGGCGTCTTTGAGTCGGAAGGTACCGGGTCGGAGGACCTCCACAACGGTGAATGGCCCTTCCCACGGAGGGGTCAGCTTGTGCCTACCGACATTGGACTGAACCTGGCGCAGGACCATGTCGCCAACGTTGAAGGACCTCCCGCGGACCTGACGACCATGGTAGCGTCGCAGCGTCTGCTGGTACTTGGCCGACCGCAGAACGGCCACGTCGCGCACCTCGTCGAGTTGGTCGATGGCGTCTTGTTACGCGCTGAGCCCCCGCGTCTCGTCGAAGGCTTGCAGTCTTGGGGCGCCATACTCTAGGTCGGTCGGCAGGACGGCTTCGGCACCGAACACCAGAAAGAAGGGTGTAAACCTGGTCGATCGGGTCGGTGTAGTCCGCAGGCTCTAGAGAACGGAGGGCAGCTCGGCCGCCCATCGCCCCGCGAATTTCTCCAGGCGGCTGAAGATTCGCGGCTTAAGCCCTTGGAGGATCATGTCGTTCGCCCGCTCGACCTGGCCGTTGGTCTGCGGGTGGGCTACAGCTGCCCAATCGACGCGGATGTTGAAGTCGTCGCAGAACTCGAGGAACTCCTTCCCCGTAAACTCGAGGAACTCCTTCCCCGAGTGATCGGAGCCAGAAGCTTGGGCGTGCTATACAGCAGCACGCTCCACCAACCCCCGAAGGTTCTGGTACTTGAGCTTGGCCTCCGGGTCCTCTGGCTCGGGAATGCCGCGAAGCAGTATTGCTGCTGCGGCAACATTTTGGCTGGCGTGGGGGAAGAACGGGAGACCGTCGGATCCCTCGGCCAGTTGACGTTGAACCTCGCTTCGCCAATTCTAAGCGTGATGAGGGCTCGGTAGCGCCGCCGGTCGGTATGGAGTTCGTCCAGTTGGGCCTTTTGAGCCTCCAGTTGCTCGTCTTTCTTTGTTGGAGCTCAGCAGCGGTGAGCTCGAGGTCCTCTTCGCCGCCGCTGCCGCGCTGCGTGGCAGCGGTTGTCGAGTCACGGGAGTTCCGACCAGGTCGCCTGTTCCCTCCATGTTGCACTCGCGAAATCAACGCGTCGGAGAATGCGTTAAGTGTTGGCCGGAGTCGGCTGGCGGGCGAGACCTCCAACAGTTCATGGACGGAGGCTGGTGCGTAGCTAGCCATCGCTACGAGCCGTGAGCCTGCGGGGGGCGATATCGCCGTCGACGCAAGCCCACGGCGCCGCCACCAGCGTGGCCTTGTTGAAGCGGATTCGTATTTGGGGTCCTCGTAGGGGCCCCAAGCCGAAGATCGCCAAAGACATCGGTGATGGAGTCCAGGCTCCTGGAGGGAGCCTGGGCTTGGAAGGTGGCGGGGACGAGCACGAGCTCACCCGCCGGAGTGGCAACGAAATCGAGGGAGCCGAAGCGGATCTAGCCCCTTGACGCAGACGCGCCGTCATTGGTGAAGAAAGCCATCAAGGAGGCAAGCGGGAATCCGGAGATGATAACGACGCACGGAGCCCCTACCTGGCGCGCCAACTGTCGGTGTTTCGTATAACCGGCAGATAAATTTGTAGGTGTAGGGGGCCGCGCGTTCCCTCTCCTCGAATGGTCAGACGCAGGGAGTCCAAGGTTTATACTGGTTCGGGCCGAATATCCCTACGTCCAGTTCGCGGTGGTGGTGTTTGTATTGCTATGGTGGTGCGGCGAGCTGCAGGGGTTCTGAGCGAGGCTCAAGGCGGGCCTTGGCGCCCGTCCGAGTGAGAGTGAGGTCGGAGGCTCGGGAGCTAGGGCGTTCGCTGAGTCGGATGAAGGACTCAATCGCGAAGTGTGGGTTGGTTATCGGTGGAAGAGCTGCCCTTCGGAGGCTCTGCCTCCTTTATATAGGCGGAGGGCGGGTTACAGGAGTTTAGAAAAAGGCGAGTCTGCGTTAAAGTCCGGTCTTGGTCTTGGTGGTGACCGCCTCTGTTGCCCTCATTTGGTCGATGAGCACAACAAATAGTGCTCCGTTGGGAAGGTCGGCGCTTTGCCCTCGAACTGTCGGGACGGCAAACGCGAAGAGATAGGTGCTTGACTTTGGCGGCCCGCTGATCGCCTAGGGAAGGGACCTCCATCCCATCATGGCCGTCATGTTCGTGGGGCAGGCGACCAGCTTGCCGTCGTCTGCCGTCGTGGTGAGGTCGCAGGGTCGAAGCGCGTTGGGGCCCTGCCTGAGGGCAAGTCTGACCTCTGGAGGCCGGACCGGGTCCGGTCGGATCTCTGAGGCGTCGGACTCGAGCCTGGTCGGAGTCTTCTCGGCGGGCTTGATTGAGGCCAAAGATCTTCGGGACCAAGCGAAGCTTTCGGTTAAAATTTGGGCCCAGGGCGGTCCATTAGAATTCGGCCAATGTTTGCAATAATCCCATCTGCGAGGGACGGCGACTTGGGCAGCACTTCCTTCGATGCTCTGCGTTCTTGCCGCCGAGCCAAATCACGTCCGAATGGTAGAGAAGTGATCTTGAAATAGATGTATACTTTGCTGTGGGGTACCCCTAGTACGAGTATTCGTCAATGTGTGTATGCTATCACGCAGGAGATTCCTATCCCTAAATAGGTTGCATAGGCGGAAAAAAGGGGCTCTTCTCATGCGCAACATATTGACACACTCGATATCACTAGAGTTAAAAATTAAATTTAAATTGGCTTGGCGTTCAATGTCTCTATTGCACATAGGACCATAGGTGATTGCAGGTCTAGCTAATCTAGCCAATCTAAGTCTATTAACAAAAAATGCATGCATAACCGTAAGAAGTGCAACTGCTTTAATAATAAGCTTTCTTCGTCGGCTTCGCATATCCATCTAACAAATAATAGATGACTATATGTTAATGAAAAATTATATTCCTGTACACCACATTCAAATAACTAGTACACAACTAATTATTCAGCTCTAGAAATATAATATACACAATGGAAGATACAAACATACAGTTAGTTATATATAGTTCAGAAGTGTAGACACAACCATATGCCATCATACACATGACAAATTTCACATCCCAAATACATGATCCGAGAAACCGCATGGCATCAAGAATTACAGAAGCGCACATCTTTTGTGGTTGTTTTATTTCCCACTGAAAGACACAAGAGACAGATATTCTCAACTTTGGTTCTTCTTTCTTCAGATAGATCAATGGCCATACAAAAATAATTATGAAGATTTGATCTGCAGGATTTTGGCTAGAGGGAAAAGATCATTATTTCAGAGTATTAACTCACAAATAATCAAAACTTGACCTATCTGAGACCAATTGACCTATCTTATATCCATTGGAAAGTGAGAAATTCCTCTCCTGCAAGTCATTTAGCTTCGCTAGCACTATCATTAGACAAACACTTGAGCGCTTTCTAGCAACAAAAACAAACCAATTTTCTTAGCTCCATATATGCCTTCGTATTCACCATCCGTATCACAAATTAGGGAATAGGGTTTACCTTCTCTTGTACAGGTCGAACCGCTCCACTTGAGGGCCTTGGCTCCTTGAGAAAGCTCTCCCTCTGATCGAAAGTCGCGATCGTCGTGGGAGGCGTGAGTTGCCGCCTCAAATCTCCTCGATCCATGAGTCGATGCATTTGAGACCGCCGTCTGAGCCATGGCCACCGCCTGGAACATGGGAGGCTGTCGCCGTCGCTGGAGCAGCCGTGGGCGCCCGGTCGGCCAGCGGAGATCTGGCGAGATGGGTGTGGGCGTGGGGATGGGTGTGGGCGTGGGGAGAACCCTTAGAGATTTTTTGCGGCGTGGAGATGGCTTCACAAGAGAGTTTGCATCTGCGGGCAGGCCTTGAAAATGCCCAAAATTCGTTTCGCGGGGCTGGCTCCGGCGATGTTGCATCCATCGAGCTGGCGGATACTGAGAAGCCAACCAAGCGGTGGAGTTTTGCATCTCTGAGCCAATTCTCTCCAAATGCAGCCAACCAAACAGCCTAACTTCTCTTTTCCGAAGCTTGCATGGCTTATGGTTCCTTGCTAAATCATTGGTTATCTAGCCTCTTGTACCTTTTTTTCTTTCAAATCTAGTCCTTTCACACATATATTTACAAATTTAGCCTCCTTCTCTACCGCAGAGGCGCGATGGACGATACGTGTCCTCTATTGCTTATAAAGAGCGTGGAAGCTGGTCAGCTCCCTGAGAGCTCGACCAACTGCAGGAGTAGTGTTCTCCATTGTGACAGGATATTTCTTCTGCGCTACCTGGCCACAGCAGTGAGGCTCACCCATGCTTTCCGACACTCGCCCACCTATTCATGCTCGCCCGCCTTGCCGTGGCATTAGCTAACTTTTGTGCTCTCTGAGGCGTAGTAATGGATATGTCATTTGTCACGTCTTTCGCGATAAGGGAAAAGACTAAATTTATAAGTATATGTATAAAAGGACAAGATATTTTTTAAAAAAAACAAAGGGCTAGATAAACATGCATTCGTTCCTTGCTGCCAAGTGACACATGGCAATTTAGAGGAGCTGCATCTGGTTCAGGTCGAAACTGTGTACTGTGTTGCAGTCCACCTGTGCTCCAAATGCCAATACCATTTAGTTCTGAGAACGGCATGTGGATTTTCATCGTTTGTTTACTCTTCTTACGCCATCGTCCCACACACGCTGCCATCGGTGACGGACAAAATTCTTGCCCTAATCTGCCCATGATGGCCTTCCTGCGAGTATCTGTGAAGAAGATTTAATTCCTATTATAAACAAGGTTTCAAATTTTATTTTTGGATCACATCTCAGTGGTGGCTGAAATCCAAAATTTTAACAAGATTTTAGAATTTCGGCCGAAATCTGAACGAAATTCAAAAAGAAATTTTGAAATCCGGTAAATTTGGAACTGAGAAAACTGAAATTTTGACTAAAATCACGAAAATTTTGGTGATTTTTAACCAGTGTGAAATGATATCTCGAGACTAGAAAAAATTATAAAAAAATATGAAAAATCATGCAAGAATTTATCTACATTTTCTATCTATTTTAATGCAAAATACTAAGTATTTGCTCATAAAATTTTCAAGTTAGGGTTTAGACTAAAATCCAAGCTAGGGTTTAGGCCGAAGTACAATTTAAAACCAAAATTCATCATTTAAGGCCAAAATCCAAGTTAAGGTTTAAGCTAAAATCCAATTTTGGGTTTAGGATTTAAGCCGACATACATCATTGAAGGTCGAAATCTAAGTTAGGGTTTAGAGTTACATAATATATATATATATATATATATATATATATATATATACAAACTTTTCACATGTATTCCTCACAAAAGGCATTAAAATTCTTCACAAAAAAATTGGTGCAAAATCTGGTCAAAAACCATGCAAACTGTTCCAAAAAGTTGAAATTTTGGCGAAATTCATCGAGATTTGAAATTTACCAAAAATCACTATAGCAGACCCTAATTTTCATTTTTTTAATCCCGCCGAGATTTGAAATCTCGTCTCTAACCGAAATCTAAATTTTCGGCCGAGATTTCCTAAATCTCGACGAGATTTTAAACCCTGATTATAAGAATCCGCATATATATACTCCTACTTCAGAATACTTGAACTGTTGGCTTAGACTAGTCAAACTATGTATTCTTCAACTAATAATTATTTTCTAAATACTTAGATTGATTGTATTAACATGCCGTTGTTAGATTTGTCATAAGAAATAATATCATAATATTATACTTACACGATGTTTTATAAATGTATCAATGTAAAATTAGTGGTCAAAGTTAAGACATTATCGTGAAACGTGGGTAGTATATAAGCTTTGGTCGTTGTTGCCTTTTTTTCGTTTGATTTGATCCCCTTATAGACCGCTTCCCCTGCCAAATGCATGATTCCTGCGTTAGCACGGCTACAAGACAATTCAGAAGCAGCCAGGCAGACAGCTGATAAACTCCCTGCTTGCATCCAAGCAAGAGAGAGAAAAAAGAAGCGTGTGTAGATCAATCTCAAGGGGTTATTCTCAGGCTCTTGTAAGCCTATCCAGTGTGGTTTCACTTTTGTACATGCGTCGAGTCGATGCAGCTCCATGATCCAAATGGCTCCATCATCAAGGCAATATATATATACATATATCTCATCGGTTGCTCTAATTTTTCTGACCGAATCACCGCCTGTGATCTTGCAGGCAACTGTTTGACTCAATTCTTTTGGGTTTTCCGTCGGATGGTATCGGAGTGCGAGCGACTACAGGGGCTGTCTGCTGTGCAGTCAAAAGCCCTCTCAAACAGCTGAGAAGTTAAGTTATAGCAAAAGCATCTTTCAAAGTTACAGCAGTTGGGAGGAGCTTTTACTTGTGATTTCACTCGACCGCCTTCCACCTCTTATCGTAGTAAACAAAAACTTAACCATAAGAGCAAATAATGCAAATAAAAATATATCCAGGACAACAAGCATTCATACCCATTTAAAGCAATAACTTTTTTAAAATGGGTTTAAAGCAATAACTTGACCATACCCAAGATTTACTTAATCAAGTCATCAACTTGATAATAAAACCACTCAGCGTAAAAGAGGCATCACGTGGCTCTCGTCACTACGATTTCGAGCTCAATCACCCTTTGTTGCCAGCTAAAACCATTTTCGCCGACTTTATTGAGTTCAAAACTCAAATTTCACTCCCGATATTCATACAGCATAATTAACAAAAGTAAAAAAGAAAAGACATAAGCTAATTCATCAATTCAATTCAATCTCACTTTATAGGTTGAGATCACGACTCAACCTTCAATTACCATAATCACCATCCATATGACACACCAATTACCACAACACTCAATATTAAAGATGCAAGCGCACATGAATGCTCATTTCCATGTTAAATGCAGTCTGCTGAAGGTGCCCACCCGTGGGTTGTGCGCCCTCCCGTCCCTTCCATCCGTAGATGGAAGGTGCCTACTCTTCTTGTCTCGCTCCCATTCACCTCGATGAATGGGACTACTGAGTAGGGACTTTCATGTTCACTTCTTGTGAACACAGAGTATTGATCGAGAATGGTGCGCCTCTTCCATTATGAATGCATATCATGAATGCAAGAATGCAACATCAATTCTCAACTAAAACACATTTCAATCATCAATTCTCAACTAAAACACATTCCAATCAACAATTCTCAACAAATACACATTCCAATCAACAATTCTCAACAAATACACATTTAAATCAACATACTCAACTCAATTCCCGAGACTAGGCACAATCAAGTTCATCTCTTGTAAATTAACCACGAGTACCAGTAACCCATTCTCGCTACTCAACGTAATACTAACAAAGGTGCAGAAGAACTCACAAAGATTAAGGCTTACTAGTGACCATTCGAATCAATAGTAAATCACGTCCTCGAAGGAACGAACACCATATGTAACTAACACTTGCCACAATCAGCGATGAATTTAGCCGAACATATAAATAACAACGAACCACTCAATTAGGCATACAACTCGATGTACTTGCACTCATCTGGCGGGAAGTGGAGTGGTAGCCTGAAGAAGAGGCCACTCCTCCCAAATCAAATCAAACATGGATACAAATTATCGACCAAACATTCAATCAATCGTAACCACGTAACCCTTGTGTACCTAAATCCACTCGATAGCTTTACCCAACATTGACTTGCGATAATACACCAACTTAAGCATACTTTGATTACCAGCGTAGATATCTCGGCTAAGCAAGCCCTAAGAATTCATATTCTTCAGATCAATTCAGTATATATATATATACATACTTGATATTTCCATTTATTCTATAATAAGGAAAGGCGATATTAAAAGAACATGGCGAGCTCAAGCATTCCATTGAGAGTAAAAACTAAAACCTACCAAATTAAACCATGAAGATTTTATAGCACCATCAGGTGGCAGCTAGTAAAGCTTGAGCTAATTAGATCCTACTAATCCCACCCTCTAGTCAGAGGATACTTAAGTAAACACACACACATCGCAAGAACTAGGAATGAGAGTATATAGATTCCGATAGTAAACCATTTCTACTCACGGCTAAACCTATTTTCATTGAAGCAGTTCATTTACATTGCATCTCGAGACCAATCCAAAGATGGGCATTTGGGGTGATTACGAAGTCAAGCTTTTTTTCATGCAAATAAGTTAATAGCAACTAAGCGACCAAACTTGTTTTGAGTTGACATACACATCTTTACTAAGCACAATATGGAAAGATTTAACACCACAAAGCAAGCAAGATTAGTCATCGGTGACAAATACTTCAAAGATTTCATCACTTACAAATTTATTCATGTATCTTTCCAAACCATATACGCCTTCGATTCATAAGGGATTCTTTCCATATGCGCGACAGCGTAATTATTATATCAATGATATCAAGCTAGTCATTAGAAGCAATCAAACCAACGTAGAATACGCCCCAAACGAGAGCCACTACACCCATGCACACCTCACGGGCATTTAAGTCGAACACATGGCATGCATAAATAAACCAAGTTTTTCAATGAACTCTAGGCTCGAGTCCTCACCACAGGAAGGGGCAAGAGGGGCTCTTAGGCTAGAGGGAGGCTGCATGGCGCCTAAGCTGCCGGAAGGGAACCGCCGTGGCACCTGCTTCTTCCGTGTCGACTTGTTCAAGGTATTTCTTGTCACCGAGCGGAAGGGAGAGATGCTTGAAGCTAAGGAAACCACTGGCTTGCCGAGGTTGACACTACCTCTATTTGTTCTTCCTTGTACAGCTTCGATGCTTGCCTCGAGAGTTCTTTGCTGTGAGGAGACGGCGCTAAGGGAGCTCGAGCAGGGAGGCAGGGCGATACTGCTTCGGGCCGAGCTACATCGGCCGAGGAGGAAGTCCAGTGGCCAGCAGTGAGGCGCAGGAACTCGGCCAGAGGCGGTATGATCGTGAGCTGGCCGGAGAAGAGGAGCAACAGGAGGGTTGGCGCCAGAGGAGAGATGGAGTCGGCGGAGACTAAACTGGGAAAATATCGGCCGAGAGAGGCGGCTTGGATCGTGGGGGGCGGGGAGAGGCAAGGGGTGGAGCCCAGCCTTTGGGTGCCCACAGAGAAAGGATCAGGGGGAAAAATATCTGGCAAGGACAACAAAAGGGCAGCCACTCAAAGGAATGGGAGAAAAGATTAGGTGAAAAGGTAGGTGGGAAGGGAAAATTCCCAGAAACCCCCTCCCAAGCCTAAATCCTTAACCCTAACCCTCCCAGATGGGCCCACCACCCTTTGGAGAATACCTGCCCTACGGCCCCAGCTCACCCGACGGAAGGTACAAAGATTAGGGTGAGGTTTTGCGATATTACACTCTCCTCATAAAGGAATTCGACCAGAATTGAGATCGCCAACCAAACCAAAGTCCACAAAGGACTTAAAACTCTTGGCAACTCACAGCACCCACGCAAGGACTTCAAACGGAAACAAGCGACAACCCAAGTTTCCAAATCCAACTTTTAACGAAACAATTTTTCTTAACTCAATTGAGTGCAACTTCTCACACAAGAACTCTGTCACAGTCAATCAATAGGTCAAAATCCCAAAGGACCACTCGCATGCAAATCAAAGAACTTAGACAAATTTTACTTGACATTGTAGCGCATTTACATCAGAACAACCAATGATCCTCCTCGGATGAATAGGATACCAACCTCTATGCTCTACTCCAAACCCATACTCGATTTCAATTTGCTATACTCTTACCTCCTCTTTCAATTGATTGACCTCTCTATCAAAAGGTCCATTACCAACAAATACCATCGAAACGATTAATTCACTAAAACACCATTTTCCCTTCCAACCATATCTCCACACTATAATTTTTGATATTCCTCCTACTAAGCTTACCTCACCCCAAAGGACCACTGCCTAGGGAAAAAATTCACTACAGAACACCACACATCAAATTATGAAATCCTTCACTACAACCATCTAGACCCAAAAGTTCAGTCTTCCAATAGAACTGGTGACTTAATTACCGTCAACTTCCAAGTAGTTCACTAATAAGGGCTGAACAAGCACCACTAAGGAACCACATCCAAAGTAAAATCCTCAATTATTATCCACCCAAAATCCCTCGATTCTCCTTAACAAACTAACCACTTTCATCCTCTTCAAATAATGTGATAAAATGCACACCAAGGACAACTCAACTTTCACGAGAAATACTGCATTGAACTTTTACAGCTGCAATCCCGATGACCAAAGAAAACTCAATTCTCATTATTATGCTCAACACTATACCATAAGCATTCACATTCTTTAACCCTGCCTAAAAAGCAAAAGAAATACAACTCTTTAAACCAAATGAACCACATACATCACCTTGAACCCAAAGCATTAAAATCTACCCGAGAGAGATATTGATAGAGCCCAATCATCACTCATATTCTTCTTCCAAAACCAAATTAGCAAGAGAAGACCCAATTCTCTAACATCATAAAACCTTCTAAAAGTCGACTCTCGCTAAACACGATCCGATCTTACATTTTCAGCGTAATTCCCACAGTAATCAATCAGGCCATCTCTTTTAACCAAAGCAAAAAGACTAACGTGGTTCGATGAAATAAAAATATTCTGAATTCCATCAATCGATTACTTCCAGGATGACTCTTACCTCCTCATTCTCAATCTTCAGAGCCGAAGGAAAGTTCATCTCACATCCCACCATTTCTAGTACTCCATTGCTCTAGCCATTAAATGTTTCATTTTCACCAAATCCAAAAAGGTACACAGGTTTTGAACAGAAGTTACAAATCCCAATCTTGCTTTACTTTCCTTCTCCTATTCATATACCCACCACTAGTCATTTTCCATAGATAAACTCCCGGATAGACATTTTCCTAAGACAAAACCCCATCATTCCTACAACCATTCCATATACATTCATTCTTTAATCTCACATCGAGTAGATCATTTTTTGACCCATAAGCAACATAAACCAACAACTATCATGTCTTTACGCCAATTTACTCAGATACTTTACATCAACACCTTACTCTAATAAATTCATCCACAGAAGATTCTAGTCCCTCTCAATCATGATCAATACTAGACTTACCGGAACACAAACCTTGAACTTCAAATCAATTCCACGTTTCACGACCATTGTAATAACTCTAATCAACTTTTCATTTTAAGATCACCTACCATTCCAATTAGTCATTACTGTATCCCACAATAAATTTGAAACCTTTACATAACCAACAATTCACATTAACGAGAATCGGTAACCCACTTCATCTAAAATCTCTAGTAACTCATCATCCAATTAACGCCTTAAACGACTCCCGTAGTCACGAACTCAACCTTTAAAGAAAAACACGATTATTAAGCATGGGCAACAACTAAAACCATCTCTCATCGAGAAAAACCTAATCATAAGAGAATTCGACTCTCGAATTCCCAAACTCCGACGGAAACAACTCATTAAGCGAATATCAAGATTCACAACTTCCAGGAAGGAAAAGAGATGCATGGGAAAACCAAATGATCAACCAAATCATTCTCGATAAAACCTTAACACTGAAGATCCACACGCCTTAAGTTTTGCACCAAATAAACTTCAATAACTTCCTTAAATGAAGAACAACTACAATAGTTTTTTTTCTCTACAAGTCAACCCACGATAACCAACAAAATCCAAAGAAGCCAATGAAATCAAGTCGCGAGCGGTAAAAGAAACCGAAAGGATTCATCACCAACTTTCCTCTTTGCCTCCAAAGGAATGAAGCCCAAAAGAAACCAACCTTCTCCACTCACTCTCTAAACTATGCCACAATAAACAACAGTCCCTCACCTCGAGAGGTTCCCATGCCTCCGGTGGTGGCCCTATCCAGCCACAACCACCAACACATCCTCCTCCACGGCCACACCAACAACCAAGGTCCTTAACAAGGTCAAAAGCACAAAGGCAAAAGCATAATGATTCAAACAATCCTTTTATAATCAACGTAACATGCACAATAATTTTAACATTCAATCATCAAAGCTTGAATGCAACATTTAAGCGTAATGCAATGATACCCATCCCTTCCTACTGTGCACCTGAGTGTGTCAAGTTTTAAATTAATGAACCACGCTATTCCAGATTTTAAGGTTATTGCCCTGAGGCTAAATTTTAAAAGTAGGTACCTATGCCATGTTTCTAATTCCACACAACAACTTTTAGTTTACTCTAGAGTAGAATTACTAAATTCACATACCACGGACCTAAAGTTCCCACGATACATGCCACTGTAATAACCGGACCCCGCAGCTCCAGATATTACACCCTCTAGCACCACAAATTATAAATCACTACTTAATAAATATTAAGTAGAGTAAGCTATCAACTAGGAGGTTGTCAAAATTATTAAAAATTTCGGCAACACCTCCCCTAAAAACTAGGACATCCACTCAGCAGGCAGAAAACATTTGCAGAATAATATCATTCTAGCAGGTCCTTAGCTAACCAATCACGCATTCTATAGAAATTTAATAAACTTCACCACATAATTATTAAGGTGACGAGAATTTATTAAACATAACCGCAAACAACCTTTTACAAAAAATTGCATGAGCTAGAAATGAAACTATAATTGATATGGCGGAATAGCGGTGATGCAACGCGGATTGTGTTACTACCCTCGCCCATGCATCTTAGCTTCAAAACACCTACAAACATTAAATATCAAGCGTGAGTTTAAACTGAAATAAAAGTACACAAGAATAATAAACCCGGTTTATCGTAAGTAAACAAAAACTTAACCATAAGAGCAAATAATGCAAATAAAACAATATCCGGACAACAAGCATTCATACCCATTTAAAGCAATAACTTTTTTTTAAGGCAGTTCAAAGCAATAACTTGACCATACCCAAGATTTACCGCAATCAAGTCATCAACTTGATAATAAAACCACTCAACGTAAAAGAGGCATCACGTGGCTCTCGTACCACGCTTTTAGACTCAATCACCCTTTGTTGCAGCTCAAACCATTTTCGCCGACTTTATTCGAAGTTCAAAACTCAAATTTCACTCCACGATATTCATACAACATAATTAACAAAGCAAAAGAAAAGATATGCGCTAATTCATCAATTCAATTCAATCTCCCTTATAGGTTGAATCCACGACTCAACCTTCAATTACCATAATCACCATCCATATGACACACCAATTACCACAACACTCAATATTAAAGATGCAGCGCTTGCAGATGCTCATTTCCATGTTCGATTCAGACGCTTTGCAAAGTGCCCACCGTCGTCAGCACCCTCACGCCCCTTCCATCCGTAGATGGAAGGTGCCTACTCTTATCGTCTTCGCTCCCATTCACCTCGATGAATGGGGACTCTGAAAGGACTTTCATGTTCACTCTGGGTGAACCGAGAGGCCCACTTGTCGTAATGGGTCGCCTCTTCCATTATGAATGCATATCATGAATGCAAGAATGCAACATCAATTCTCAACTAAAACACATTTCAATCATCAATTCTCAACTAAAACACATTCCAATCAACAATTCTCAACAAATACACATTCCAATCAACAATTCTCAACAAATACACATTTAAATCAACATACTCAACTCAATTCCCGAGACTAGGCACAATCAAGTTCATCTCTTGTAAATTAACCACGAGTACCCCGTAACCCATTCTCGCTACTCCATCGCAATACTAACAAATGCACAGTAAACTCACCGAGATTAAGGCTTACTAGTGACCATTCGAATCCAATAGTAAATCACGTCCTCGAAGGAACGAACACCAATGTAACTAACACTTGCCACAATCAACAGAATTTAGCCGTGAACATATAAATAACAACGAACCACTCAATTAGGCATACAACTCGATGTACTTGCCTCATATGCATGGGAAGTGGAGTGGTAGCTACTTGAAAGAGGCCACTCTCCCCAAAATCAGAAATCAAACATGGATACAAATTATCGACCAAACATTCAATCAATCGTCGTACGTAACCCTTGTGTACCTAAATCCCTCGATAGCTTTACCCAACATTGACTTGCGATAATACACCAACTTAAGCATACTTTGATTACCAGCGTAGATATCTCGGCTAAGCAAGCCCTAAGAATTCATATTCTTCAGATCAATTCAGTATATATATATATACATACACTGATATTTCCATTTATTCTATAATAAGGAAGACTGATATTAAAAGAACATGGCAGTTCAAGCATTCCATTGAGAGTAAAAACTAAAACCTACCAAATTAAACCATGAAGATTTTATAGCACCATCTGGGTAAACGCTAGTAAAGCTTGAGCTAATTAGATCCTACTAATCCCACCCTCTAGTCAACAGATACTTAAGTAAACACATACACATCGATGAAACTAGGAATGAGAGTATATAGATTCCGATAGTAAACCATTTCTACTCACAAATTAAACCTATTTTCATTCGAGCAGATTCATTTACATTGCATCTCTGAGACCAATCCAAAGATGGGCATTTGGGGTGATTCACGAAGTCAAGCTTTTTTTCATGCAAATAAGTTAATAGCAACTAAGCGACCAAACTTGTTTTGAGTTGACATACACATCTTTACTAAGCACAATATGGAAAGATTTAACACCTGAAACAAGCAAGATTAGTCATCGAGGACAAATACTAAAGATTTCATCACTTACAAATTTATTCATGTATCTTTCCAAACCATATACGTCTTCGGATTCATAAGGGATTCTTTCCATATGGGCGCAAGCGTAAAAATTATAGCAATCGGATATCAAGCTAGTCATTAGAAGCAATCAAACCCTTTGCCTCAGATAGCCCCAAGCGAGAGCCACTACACCCATGCACACCTCACGGGCATTTAAATGAACACATGGCATGCATAAATAAACCAAGTTTTTCAATGAACTCTAGGCTCGAGTCCTCGCCACGGGAAGGGGCAAGAGGGGCTCTTAGGCTAGAGGAGAGAGGCATGCCGCTTGCTTCGTCGGAGGGAGGCACCCCACATGGCTGACTTCTTCATTGCCGACTTGCTCCGGGCGGCTCTACACCTGCGGAGGGAGAGATGCTGACTAAGGGGAAACCACCGGCTTGCTGAGGTTGACACTACCTCTGCTGGTTCGCCGCTTGCCTTGCTTCTCATGCCGCTCCAGAGGTCAGCTGCCTGAGAGAGGACGCGCCAGGGAGCTCGAGCTGAGGAGGCAGGGGTGATGCTCTGGCCCTGGAGCTTCATCGCCGAGGAGAAGTCAGGCGCCAGCAGGAGTGAGCAGAACTCAATCGGTAGAGGCAGGATCGGGGCTTGCCGAGAAGAGAGCGACAGTGGAGGGTGGCGCCAGGAGATGGGAGTCGGCCGGGAGGAGATCGGAAGAATATCGGCTGGAGGAGACGGCTTGGATCGATCGGGGCGGGAGAGAGGCAGGGGTGGAGCCCATGCCCTGAGAGGATCGGGGAAAAATATCATCGCAAGGACAACAAAAGGCGACCACTCAAAGGAATGGGAGAAAAGATTAGGTGAAAAGGTAGGTGGGAAGGAAAATTCCTGAAACCCTCCCAAGCCTAAATCCTTAACCCTAACCCTCCCGGATGGGCACCACCCTTTTGAGAATACCGCCTCTATTGACAAACTCCGACCGACGAAGGTACAAAGATTAGGGTGAGGTTTCGCGATATTACAACCTCGCCTCGCTGCCAGTCCCGCCGCTTTCTCTTTCCTGCAGCCCGCCATCTCCTGCCTCGGCCGCCTCACAGAGCTCCCTCCAACTTGGGCGCCAACTCTCTCTCCCCTAAAACCTACAGCTGCAACAATCACTTTGCTAAACAACATAATAAGAAAAGTCACAACCATACGATATAAGATCCTGGATCTATGTAATTCTATCAATATGATTGCTACTGTGCAATAGGAAAATATGTACCCGTGCTATATAAGATCGTGGATATATGAAATTCTATGTGTTCGATTGCACGTGTAGGAAAATATTTTGAATCGAAATTTTTTGAACCGAAAGTTTTTAAGTCTGAAACTTTTTAAACCAAAACTTTTATCAAATCGAAAGTTTTGAACTGAAAGTTTTTGAAATTTCCTCAGTTGAAAATTTTCTGATATGAAATTTTCAGAGTTGAACTTTTCCCATTGAATCCTCGGGTTGAAATTTTTAGTGTTGAAGTTCCTTATTTGAAATTTCATTAGTTGAAAATTTCCCGATTCGAATTTTTTCATGCGATTTGAACCTTTCTGAATTGAAAATTTTATATTTGAAATTTTCAATTTGAAACTTTCCGAGTTAAATTTCTTCGATTTTAAAATTTTGAGTTAGTATTTTTTTCAAGTTGAAACTTTTTGTTTAAAGTTTTCAAAGTTAAAATTTTCTAATTTAATATTTTTGTGTTTGAGAGGAAGGAAGGGGGTGAGGGAAATGAATAGGGATGGATGAAGGTAGATAAAAAAGATAACATATAGTATGCTAGGAAGATATATTTAAATGTTTTAGTTTGAAAATAACCTCAAACTAGTTCGGTTTTTTTTTCCAGGTGGTATCGTGGTGTGAGTGACTGTGTTCCTTTTCACCCACCAGGCTGCGAGTTCCGACGATAAGATCGCTACAGTGTAATAGGAAAAATATGTATTCGTGATCTATAAAATCCTGGATCTATATAATTCTATGGAATATGTGTATGTATAGGTGGTGTGAGTTGGTATGCTCGAGGTATATGTCATCGTACTCTTCAACGAAAAGGTCTCAATGTGAATTTCAGAATTTCAGCGGAGGACTCCTTTTCCCCAAACTTTAGTTTCGTCTGTGTGATTGGA
>JAYEVE010001312.1:0-40704 GCA_036346375.1 Guadua angustifolia
AATTAATTAAATCAAGGCTAGCATTCACCTAGCATTGCATTTCCTTCTCTAGTTGCTTAGCCTTGCTTCTAGTAATTGGACCTCCAATGTCAATAACACTCTTATTATATTTAGATAAATTTTCGGTGTTAGAGATGTCCTCATCAAGAATTCTGCATCGGTAATAGGCACATCGCCATCCCTAGCTAGGAGGAGGGCAAGAACTACTTAGGGTATCTTCGATGGTTGTAATAGCCCAAAAATTGTAGAACAGTAAAAATATGATATTTAAATTTGAATGTGAATATTTATGGATTTTTGAATGTTGATTGTTTTATTTGGGTTTTTTTCTAAATGAAAAAGGGAAAAAGGTAAAGAGATAAAAAAGTAAATAATTTGAAAAAAATTGCCATGATAACCCTGAGCATGCAAGTAAATCATTTTAGCCAGCAATTGGAATTTTATGCATGAGAAAGAAGAGATAAATAAAGAGAGTAACTTTTAACTAAAACTAATGCATTGTCAGAATTAATATAATATTTTTGAATTTTATCTGGAGCTGTAAAAATTAGCATGAAAACCTCAATACAATTTATACATCCATTAAAAATATCATAAATTAATAATGTGATTTAAGACTTTTCAAAATTTAAAAATAGAAACTCCAAAAATCTCGTAACTGCTATGTCAGAATTTTTATAAAATAATGGTGCAATGTTTTGACTTTAAAATTTTACAGTAAAATTACTAGCTCAAATTCAACTGTGATAAAAAGTTTCAAAAATATTCAACTTCATTTTCCACCCAAAGTACAAATAAAATCAGAAACAAGATTTTAGGACAGTCACTGTTGTAGGAATAATAGTAATTTTTAGGTAAGTCTTTTTAACTCCAAATTTTTACCAACCATCAAACCCTATCCAAAGACCCTAGAAAAAAGTTTGAAAATTTTCTACCAAGAAGCTCAATAAAATCGGTGATTGAGCTATGAAGACCGGATTCGGTTCCTTTGACACCTCGCCCCACTGACCGGTGGGCCCATCTCTGTGTTAACCCTTGGATTTCACAGCAAGAGCAACCGCTCGATCCTTCTTGGGTGGACCCTGGCCCCACTTGTCAGCTTCTTCCTTATCTCTGTTCGCTCGACCGAAGCAGGAATTCTCCCAATCCAGTGAATCCTCTCGAGCTTGTTCCATTGAAGCCAGGTCGTCTCGCTCCTGGCGTCCGCGTAACCTGCCTCGACCACCTTCACCTTGGTCCTCCGTGCCATCTGTCTCATTCTGACCGGCCATTCCCATTTTTCTATCTTGGTCAAGCTAATCCTTACCGCGCGTCCAGGCGTTGGCGAAGTTGCTTTGGCTGGCTATAAATACTTCTCTGGCATCATAATTGAGTCCCTCTCTTCTCTGGCATCATAATTGAGTCCCTCTCTTTCTTCCCTTAGCCGTTCACTGAACCAACTCGCAGTGCCCCTCGTTCTTTGCCATTGCTGAGAAGCTTTAGAGCTCTGAGCCGAAATCAACTCGAGTGAACAAGCAACTCATTTCCAAATTGCCTCCGGATATAGCCATACCTCCTAGTGATCAAATCCCCTAAAAAACATTCAACCTTTTCCTTGCAAAAATCGCCGCCACCATAGTTCATCTTCCCCAACTCCGGTCATCGATGGCGGCTCAAACCAATGTCTCTACGGCCGAACTAACTGCAAAAATGGAACCCCTGGCGTCCGTTCATGCTTAAAATGCTACCGATTCCATTCCTAACATCCTTGTTCATCTTCTCCGGTGAGGTGTCTCTTATGTCGCTACTTGAGTTGGTGGCCTTTGACTTGCTCCGCCTCCCGGTCGAATCGGTTCCCTACAGCCGGGATTGGATGTCTACGTCACGGGCGACCATCGGCCGTGCCCGACCACCCTTGCCGCAGCGCGTCCATGCACCTTGCGCCCGGCCCGAGCAATGAAGCTCGGGGGCGCTCAAGGCGTGGCATTTAATGCCCGGCTGGCGGGATCAGCGCTCGGAATCTGTGGCCCGATGCGTCCCCGGCTGCGCTCCTGTACCCGTCGCATGGTACTCGGCGGGTGGCGCGGCTACTATCTTTCATCGTCCTCTGAGGCGCCACGCATTAAGTGATTTGTCTCTGTAATTCTCTATAAATACCCCTCCGCGATGTCTTTGAGGTTGGACCTTCTCTACTACACACTTACACACCTCGCTTACTTACGGAGCCCTTAGGATCGTTCGAGGCCTCCCGAGCAAAGCGCTTAACCCACTTTCACATACTAGTGCAATCCTTGGGCGTGGGGTTATTATCTCCCGTGAGAGGCGAACCGGACAAAAGCGACCCCTGCCTTACAATCGCCGGGTATACCATCGTTAGTTGCTCGGCATACTCTCGAACGATAACCCTTGCGGAAAAGGGGCCTTAGGTTGATCCCTCATTCAACAAGTAGCTGGCGAGGACCCGTCTGAATGGTAACCGTGGCGCCGTCGTGGGGAGGCGGAAGTTCCTTCAAGGGATCACGAGGATGCCAAACTTCGCAAGACAATCAAGACCTCTGCGTCTTCGACGGCGTGGAGGGCGGCGATGAATACTCGCCCGGCGGCGGCATGGGTGGTGCGGTCGATCCGGAGCCACCACCCAAAGCGGAGTCTTTCCCGTGGGTGCGGCAGAGCGTTCCTCGCCGCGGCGATACCACTTCGAGGATGAATCTGGCGATCTATATGATCGGACCGCCCCGGATTCGAGCTTCGGCCGGGGGACGCGTCGTCGACACCACTGTGTCGCCGTGCGATCTGGTCCTCCGCCGCGTCCGCATGGCGGAAGGGAGGACGACCGAGGAAGCGGTGTCTCCAGTGCCTCCTCCTCGCCGGCATGCGATGGTGAGGAGCAGGAGTATCCTCGGCGGGGACCGTGATCGCCCACGTAATCCGGCGGGTAAGCGGCGAGGCCGGCTTAAGGACCCGATTCTGTTCCGGTCTGAGCTCGCCGCCCTTCAGTCGCCTCGGCGCTCCTCGGGCCGGCGACTTCACGCCATGGCGGGATGCGTGCGCAACCTCCGAACCGCTATCGGCGGACTGGCGCATGGGGGCCCTCGTGGCGAAAATATGGAAAAAGCTTGCCGCGCACGAGCTCGGGACCCTGGCGTTAGGGCCGGGATGTTTCAGGGGCGTTATAGCGCCATTCCGCCGGGGCCTCCGAAGCCTGCTGGCCGAAGCGGTCAACACCATGAGGATGTCGGAGTACTTCGGGGACCTCCCGGGCTTCAGCGGCATGCGGCCGCTGCAGGCGCTCCGTATGTTCCAATCGAACCCGCCACCGTCGCCCGGCATGGCGTGTTCTCTCGCCTCCTGCGCGCCAGGACCTTTGGGTCGATCGCCCACACCTACACGGGCTCGCCATGATGGCGGCGTTGGATCCGGGCTTTCTCGGCGTCCTCGCGGCGTCAAGTGGCGAGCAAATTCAAGCCCGCCACATCGGCGTTTTAACGGGACCCAAAACCCGACGAAGTTCATCTCGATCTACTCCACCGCCGTCGGTGCCGGGAAACGAAGGGTCATAGCTAACTACCTCCCCACGGTCCTCGGCAGCTCCGCCGGACTGGCTCTTTAACGGAAGGAGGGATCGATCCGTTGTGGGGGCTCTAGGCCCTCTTGGCAAACTTCAAGTTGCTACACCGGGAATGAAGTCCGACCTCGGCCTCATCCAAGCGGACAAGAAGCTCTGCGACTTCGTCCAAAGGTTCATAAAGGTAGGAACTCCATCCGAGCATCTCGGACGAAGCGGTGGTCCGGGCTTCAATTCGGGTCCGGACGTCCGCTTCACGCATAAGACTTGGAGATTCACCCGACCTATCGGCCAGCAAGCTGTTTTATGGCGGCCCTCTATGGCTTAGCCAAGCCGTGCAATGGAAAAAAGCACTCGACGAGGGCAAGCTACCGCCTCGGCCGGCACAGGCGCCTCGACAAGAGACCCCGAGCTCCAGGAAGAAGGTTAAGAAGAAGAAAAAATTGCCTTGGCGGACATGGTCGCGGCCGAAGCGACGTCGGCTCGCTCATTGATTCGGCGTGGGCGGGTGGTCGGCGCGCCTAACTTCTTGACGGTGACGCCGACCAAAGCGAAGACGACCAATCGCGAGGGCGGTCGCGAAGGCGCCCATAGGCGGTACACTGCTTCCATCGGTGGTCGGCCACGACCTCATGCATAGGACAGGGCATATCGCTGGAGAAATTCTACAAGGGTGAGGGCCCATGCCGGCTCTCCCAAGCAAGGGGGAGCAAAACAAAAGCCCGCCAACACGAGGCGACATGGATTACCAGGAACCCCATAATCACATCGCAGTCATATTCGGGGCTCCTCGGCCTATAAGTCCGAAGGGATTTGAAGGAGGTCGGGAGGTCGCCACATGCCCATGGCGGCCCCGTCTGGCCTCGGATGGTGCAGGTTGCCCATCATGTTCTCAAGGATGATTGTCCCTTGGAATGACTAAACCCGAGCTCCGTTGGTCGTGAGCCCAACCATCAACAACATAAAAGTCGGTAGGGTCTGATCGATGGCGGGAGCTCCTTGGACCTCATATCCGTTGGTTGGGCGAGATCCGAGTCCCTCGTTCCAAGATCAAAACATCTTGTCCGTTCTTGGGATTGTCCCGGCACCTCGATCAAGCCTTTGGGGATCGTTTACAAACGTGGGATGGACTTCGGGAAAACTAGTCAATTTGGTCGTGGACTTGGCCGGCCAGCCATCTGGGCGGTGGCCTCTCCCAAGTTCATGCCGCCACGCATCACGCCTATCACTTGCCTAAGGTCCCGGACCCAAAGGTTCAACCCGTGAAGGGCGACCACGGCGACCAGGGAGATGAGAATCCCTCGACATGGTCGGCATGCCTCGCGTGGCCCACCAAGCACCGCGCCTTCCGGCCTAAAGTCACCCTCCGGCCGGAGGAAGAAACCAAGGCGGTCCCTCTCGTGGTGACCCGACCAAGGTCCTCCTTTTGGGTCTTCCTTAGACCCCAAATAGGAACTTCGAGCTCATCGCCTTCCTCAGGAGGCTTCAGACGTTTAGCACAGGGAGCCGTCCGATATGCGAGGTCCCAAAGGAGGTGATCGAGCCGCCAGTGACTATTGACGACAAAAGAACTGTCTTGCCCAGTCGGCGATTTTCCCGGAAGCAGGCAATCATCAGGGAAGAACTCAAAAAAGCTCCTTAGGCGGCCGTCGGAGAAGTCGGGCTGCAAGTGGTGGCGAATCGATGTCGTCAAGAAGAAGTGGTGGCAAATGGCGGTGGTGTAAACCACACCGTTTAAACGCCTTGGCGTTCAGAAGGACAACTTCCCTCTACCGCAGTATCAACCACCGGTGGACGCGACCAAAATCCTGTGTAATGAGCTCTCTCTCGACGCATATTCGGGTTATCACCAGATTAGCTTTGCTCCTGTGACGAGGAGAAGACTCTTCATCACGCCTCTTCGCACACGCTACGCTTCATGCACTATGTCTTTCGGTTCATGCGAGCAGCGGCGAACCTTCCAAATATTGATGCAAAAGACCTTTCCTGAGCGAGAGAGGGCCGAACTCGGAGGTATATGTAGATGACATCGTAGTTAAGAGTAAAATCCTCGTGCCATATATCCGACCTTGAGGAGACCTTTTGTAATCTCCAGTGAGCATCGAATAAAGCTTAACCCCGGTGTCGTTTTTGGTGTAAAATCCGATAAAGTGCTCGGGCATATCATCGGGCGCGGGGCATCGGCGCCAACCCGAAAAAATCGAAACTTTCATCGAAAAGAATGCGACCCCCAAACTTCGGTAAAGGAGAATCAAACCACGACCGGACGAATAGCCGCTTTAAGCCGCTTCATTTTCGGCCGGGGAGCGTGACTTGCTCTTCTTTAAGGCGCCCCAAGCATGATGGTTTCGCTGAATGACGACGGTTAACCCGCTCATTCGAGGAACTCAAACGGCACTGGTCATCGAAATTTCCGATCACAGCCACGCCAAGGTCGGGGAGCCGCTTTGCTACCTCAGTGGCGCGCTTCGGCCGTAAGCGCAGTCAAGCGATGGAAACTAGAAGGGCCTGCAGCTACCGTATACTAATACGCCGGCGGTGTTGCACGGACCAAAGGAGCAAGTACCTCGAGGTCGAAACTCTTATACTTCTTTGCGCTCAGAGTTTCGAGGAAGTCAAGGCCACTACTTCCAAGCTCACAAGGCTGCTTGTCCCCGACTCAGCCTTCCACTTAGGGAGATCCTAAGAAACTGCGGGCGCCCCGCTGGGATAGCGAGTGGGCCATGGAACTCGCAGAGTTCGACATCCACTCTCCGCCCACACCGCGATCAAATCCTCAAATTCTAGCGGACTTTGTGGTGGAATGGACTTAACCCACCCGTACCACCACCAAGGACCACGAATCCGAGGCCGATACAGGACCATGTATTTCGACGCAGATCCCGAAGCTTCCCGGCTTCAAATCAAGCGTTATCTTAGTGTCCCTCCAGGAACGACCCAGATCGCTATTCAATTACACTTCCCGCAACAAACAATGCGGCGGAGTATGAAGGTTCCTGGTCGGACTTCGCGCCCAAAGCGCCGAGTCCACAAACGGCCCAGCGTGAAGGGTGATTCACAACCGTCATCAACCAAGTCAACAAGGAATATCGTTGTTCCGATCGCTCAATGGCGCTTTTACTTGGTTGAAGCGGAGGAAGATGGAGCGGTACTTGAGAATTTCAAGCACTCTACATCCCTCAGAAGGATAATTCCACTGGCGACCAACTTTCCAAGGTCGCTGCCTTCGCGGTGCCCGCCCTCGAGGCGCTAGTCGATTATCCGTGACAAGCCCTCCATTCCTCTCTGTAGAGAGGCACCACCCCAGCATGCCCGCCCAGGCCGGGCGCCTCTGAAACATCTGCGAAAGCCCTCCATTCCTCTCAGAGAGGAGGCATCGAGGCGTCTTGATAACGTCTCCTTCCTCGAGCAAGGCGCGGATCGATGGCGCCATTCATCCAAAGATTACGCCTATGGACATTGCCAGAGAAGCCGCCGAAAGGCGTTCCGGTACCGCAAAGGCGGTCATATCTGTCTCACAGCTGGTAGACGGCGCCTGTGTATCGCAAAGGGCGCAGAGTCCCTCTCCAAGCGCATATCTCGGGGAGGCGAGTTCCTTCTCCGAGATATCCATGAAGGAATGTGCGGAGCCCACTCGTCCTTCCGGACGCTCGTGAGCAAGGCATTCCGGCGGGATACTATTGGCCAACAGCGCTAGACGACGCTCGGGCGATCGTGGCAACTTGTCGGGCGTGCGGCCAGTTTCACGCCCGTAAGTCCCACCCAGCCAGCCTAACGACTGCAAACCATCCCACTCTCATGGCCATTCTCGACACAGGGCCGACATCCTCGGGCCTTTCCCCATGGTCGAAAGGTTTGTAAATTCTTGCTTTCGCCGCAATCGACACTTTCTCTAAGTGGATCGAGGCCGAGCCCGCTTTCAACCATTTCGGCCAAGCGGCCAAAAGATTTTTCCGATAATGTGGTGGCGCTTTGGGGTACCTAATCGCCTCATCACGGAACAACGGCACCCGTTCACAGTATAACTGCTTCAAGCCCATCCGCGAGGACATTGGCACAAAAATATGCCGCCTCCGTAGCTCATCCGCATGAGCAATGGAGCCGGCCGAAAAGAGCGAACGGCCGATTACTCTAAGGATCAAGAAAAGGGTCTCAGAGACCTCTCCCGACAAAGGCGGGTCATGGGTGGAGCGAGCTTCTTCCGTCCTTCGATGCATTCGCGCCCGACAAGAAGCCGAAGCTACGGTGAACGCCATTCCATTCGTCTATGGTCGCGGAGGCCGCCTTGCCCGCCAAATCGTTCTCGGATCCCCAAGAGTCCATTTGGCCGACACCGCTTCACCAAGGTCGTGGCGCCGCCTAGACCTCGATCTCGCCGAAGAATCTCGCCTCAAGGCACAAGCCCGATCGGTAGCTTCTACTAAGCAGGCACTCCGCAAGCACGCGGTCAAGACAATCAATTAACGACACTTGCAAAGTTGGCGACCTTGTCCTCGTCAATTCAGGACTTGTCAAAGACCAACAAGCTCTCCCAAATGGGAAGGACCATTCACGGTCGTCTCGGCGACGCTACCGGGCTGTCCGCCTTGCCATGGAGGACGGCCGATGAGCTCCCCTAATTCATGGAACATCGATCACCCGCGCAAGTTCTATGTCTAAACTCATAATCTGCTTACGTTATGTTGTAAATCCACGCCCCTACTTTTTCGAAAGCAATACTGCTTTCATCCGACCGATACCCTCTCATCCTGCTGCCACGGATTGCGCGTGCATAATGACACAAGCGCATCGCGATCAACACCGCCCACTAAACGCTCACCACCAAAGGCTTCGGTCTCGATAAGCCGACCTTGGTCCGCGATAGTTATTTCATTGCGCGACACTAAGTCGCAAATGACACCCTTTCGGTCCGTCCGAAGTTTTAGCTCGGCTGGCGCTGTTGGTCGCTACACATTTCGTCAATTGCCCACGCGCCTCCCTTCAGCGAGCAACACCGCAAATTAGGGACGCGCGCCCTAAGCGTTAACAAATTTCAGCACCACGCTTCGTTTTCCTCCACCGACCTATCCCACGCTTGTTGCTCGTGACAGGCCCGTGCGCTGGTCGGAGGGGCCGCTGCTTTTCCTTCACCTCTCCTGCGAACAAACTCGTGCTCTCAATTTGGTGCACGAGCATTATTCGCAATGGGCCGGATGGAAGCGAGTTTCGAGCTCGCGATATTTTTATCGCTAAGGCACTACTCGCCGTAAAGTGTTGCTCCCTCGTCGAGCATCGCCTTACGACGCTAAGTCATTCCTTTTGCAACTTATTTCGAGTTCCGTGTCGCCCATGCATCTACGACCTACGCCTATCTCGATCATCTTTCGCAGAAAAAGAAAAAGGCACCGCTCGAGAATACTACCATCGACCAAGGAAGAATTTTTCATTCAAGGCGTCGCCACCCAAAAAGTTTTCGAAGCAAAAAGTATACAACTCTATGAGCCGCATACACCGAAGCTGCGGAAAGCTTACGCCTATAATCGGCAATTTTGGCACGGAGATCGATCACCTTCCGCTTGGGCCAGCGACCTTCGTTGGCCTCCTCACGAGTTGCTCGATCTCTTCTTTATCTGGTCGAGCCATGGCAGTCGAGGCGCCTTGGCTCCTAGTTCGGCCACCTTGGCTTCGAGGCTTTGGGCCAGTTTGCCTTTCGCCTGAGCTCCCTCGCCTGGCCAAGAGCCTTTTCCCGACTAAGGGCTAGGTCCTTCTCCGGATGGTGGCGTTCCGCTTCCACCGCTCAAGTTCTTCCTTGGCCTCCTTTGGACCCCTCGAGCTCGACCACCCCGCCTCTAGGTCCGCATGCTCCTTCCGTTGTTGAAGCTCTTGCTCGAGGTCTGCGGACTTTGTCTCCGCCAAGGGCAAGGTCCTTCTCCGACGCATTGGCGGCTTGCCTCAACTGTCCCAACTCTTGCTCGAGCGCGAGCACCCTCTTCTCGGCGGCGGCAGCGTTCTCCTTGCACAAGCGAGAGCCTGACCTTTCCTGCTCAAGCTCCCGCTCGAGCACGAGGAAACGTTCCTTGGACTCGAGACGCAGTTGCGCTCCGTCTCGGCGTCTTTGCTCAAGAGCGACCTCACTGGCGAGTTCGCTCACTTCTCCTCCACCCGCCGGCCGCGAGCCCGCTTTCTTCACTACAAGGCTCACGGAGTCGGGGCGATCGGCACCTCTTCAAAGTCGTTCGGGGTTTTTGCAAGAAGTTGCGGACGGAAAATACCCTAAGTAAGGCTCCGCATAAAATCCAAAGAAGGAAAGTCGGGTGGTACTGAACATCCTTACCTCGCAACGTTGGCCGCGAGGTTCACCGTATTGCTCAAAGATCGCAGCCACCGGAGCTCTCCGGACCTCGGCGGAGGGACGCTCAAGCCCGAGTCCCCGAAAGGCGGGCCGCTCGGGGGCAGACAAGCTTCCCGAGGCGGAATCGCCATGGAGCGCCTCGCTCCCTCCCTGAGCGAGCTCCTTGCTCAGGGTCTTCTCGCTCTCCTCCATGCACGTTGTTCGCCCGGGGGCAGCGGAAGGTCGCCCCGAGCATGTTGTTCATTTCAGGGCTTGCCTTCTTGGCGATTCTTCGTCCGAATCTTGAAGCTCGACCACCTCTCGCACGTTCATCGGGGCTCGGGAGGGCGGGGTTTCGCCCGCCATGGTCGGTGGCGACAAACTTCTCCACCGCTCCACTCCTCGGCCATCACAATGTCGGCGGCATCGAGCATATCGCCGCTAAGACATTGTCAAGGATCTCGTAAGCCACTTTTTGGCAGTCCGGAATAGACCTCGAGCTATGTCGCCCACATCGGTTAAGCGGGGCTAGCTCGGTCGGCTAATACTGAAAACAAAGCTAAAGCCAAGCATGTATCGAGACTCACCCTTGGCGCGCCTTCCTCGTCGCGGTGGTTGGATTCTCCGCCGCCGTAAGCACGGTTTGGCCTTCTCATCGGCGGCTTGGGTGATTCTCGCCAGTTTGGGGTCGACCTCCTCCATGTCGACCCCCACCAACGTCTTTCCCGATTGCTCGGGCTCCATTACGGTGAGATGCGCACGGCCGATGGTCCCGAACTCCCGAGCCTTGGCAGCCCGGTCGCGTTGGTCCCTCACGTCCTCGATCTCCCTCGCCAGGGCGTCCTGCTGCGCCTGCACCATCCCCTCGATCAATCTCCCCTCCGCCTCGATTTGCTCGATCTGAATTGCCAGGCTATAATTCTTCAACCAGAGCCTCAGGCGGCTTACCTCCATCCGATCGGCATACTCCAAGTGTCGCCGGGGTCTCCGTCATGTCTTCTTTGTGTGCCTCTTTGGCCTTCGAGTGCTTGCGGGTGGCGGCCGACTTTTTTTCCTTCCTTTTTGGCCTTGGCGCGTGGAAGGAGCACGCCATACTACCCACCTTGGATTTGAGCTCGCCACGCCCGGCTCTAGGGCGGTCTCCTACCAAAGGGCGGCGGAAGAGTCGTCGAGTAGCTCGGATGTTGTTCCCATGCGCAAGTACTATCGTGGCTTCGGATGCCCTTCGAGCACAAATGGCCAAGGAGGCTTACCACGTCCGATCGAAAGCAAGCACGTTCTTGGTACTTGGCGGTCGCACAGAAGCTCCTTGCCCTTCGGGTTCCAACATCTCGGCAACCCTCTTCTCGACCCAATCGGCTTGGTCACACCACATTGCATAGAGGTCAAGACAGGCTCGAAAGCGATATATCGGACAAAATTGCCGCAAGTCATGGGACCTTACGATTCTCCTTCATGGGTGATGTCGTCCCACCGCCGATTTTGAAGAAAGGTGCTCTCTCTACCTCGGCCGGGATATCCGGCTCCCAAGGAAGTCACGGACAATATCCCGCCGGTGAGCCCCATGTTTGTGAGCTCGTGGATGCGTCGCCGGATCGCTCCTCCTCGGGGAGCGGCCGTGGCGCGGCGTCTCGGTATTAGCGCCGCCCTTCCGGTGTAGCGAGAGAGCTCTCGGCGGCTTATGGTAGAACCAATACTCGGCCCACCACCCTAGCGGAGTCCTTGAGGTGAAGACGGGAACTCGTCTGGCGATTGGGCCTCGGCGGAAATATAGGGCACCGTGGCGAAAGAGCCCCGATGCGGAAAAGGTTGTAAAATGGAAGAAAAGGTCCGGCGAGGAAGGGCGCCCACGAAGCCTTCGCAGAGGTGGGCAAAAATGTTGAAACAAGGATGGAGTTGGGGTTCGGTGGTGACCTCGACTGGCATTGCTCTATACGCGCCTCGGGAACTTCGCTCTCGGGCATTGGAGCCCGTTGACGGTGTAGAGCTCACACGAGACTATCTAAATCGGCTGGGCGCGGGGCTCCTTCGCCATCCGGGACCCTCCAAGAATAAGGGTCCAGTATCCGTGATCTGCGGCACTCGAGCCTCTCCGCCCGTGATCTTGCTCGCACCGAACAGCGCCATGGGAGGACTCGGTGAGCAGGCGCAAGCGGAAGAAGAGGAAGTTTGGAAGATAGGAAATGCAGGGCGAGTGTTCAGCGGAAGATGAAAAAAGTAGCGAGCCTTTTCGAGGAGTGCCCGATGTAATTGTAGGCGGAGAAGGTGGGCCGGGTAAAGGCATCGATTGCCGCGCGTGGCGGTTCGGTCTCAAAGCGGAACTGGCGGCGCAGATTCAAAAAACTGTCGAGCCGCGCTGCGACGCAGTGAGGAAGGAACACGCCAAAATTCGCGCTCCACTCACAAGTGCTACTTGGTCGAGTCTCGGCCAAGCACGCTTTCTCGGTCTCATTGGGCGCCTTATCCCGGGCTAGGTTGCTTGGATGCCGCAATATGTCTTCCTTCTCGTTCGAGCCCTTTCTCCCCGGCGTGGCGGCGGATGTGCAGCGATTCTTCGCCCGCAAGGTTCCGCTCGAGCATAGTTGCTCGAGCAATGTGATTTTCGCTACCAAGATCCCTCACCCCGAGCAAGAAGCTCGGGTCCTGATGGCTTTTTTCACCGCATGACTCTAATCCTCTTTTCGAGGAGTTTAGAGGCTTAAGGCGGGGCCTCTTCAAGACCTTTCCCCTTTAGCCTCGGGGCTAGCTGTCGAGGATTGGATGTCTCTGCGTCTGGGCGACCATCGAAGCACAGTGCGGCCGACCATGCCCCTGCCGAACAGCAGCGTCCATGCGACCTTCACAGTGCCTCGCCCCGAGCAATGAAGCTCGGGGGCGCGACAAAGCGGCGTGGCATTTAATGCGATGGCGCGAGATATCGCGCGGGAGATCTACGCCTTGCCCATGCTGCGCCGCCTTGGACTGCGCTCCTGTACCTCGTCACATGGTACCGGCGGGTGGCGCGGCTACTATCTTTGCATCGTCCTCTCTGATGAAGCGCCCCACGCATTAAGTAATTTGTCTCTGTAATTCTCTATAAATACCCCTCCATGATGTCTTTGAGGTTGGACCTTCTGTACTACACACACTTACACACCTCGCTTACTTACGGGAGCCCTTAGGATCGTTCAGGGCCTCCCGAGCAAGCGCATTGTAACCCACTTTCACATACTAGTGCAATCACTGGACGTAGGGTTATTATCTCCCCCGTGAGAGGCCCGAACCAGACAAAAACGACCCCCTGTGCCTTACAATCGCCCGGTATACCTTCGTTCCGTTGCTCGGCATACTCTCAGACGATAACCCTTGCGGAAAAGGGGCCTTAGGTTGATCCCTCATTCAACAAGTAAGCTCGGCGAGGGACCCCTGTCCCGAATCGTCGACACCCTCCCAAACGCGCCTTGCGAAGCTCTTTCTTCTTGTACCCTCGCCGTCAACGGAAACCTGCTAGAGCGCCGTCGCCGCTGTGCCCTAGCCACTGCTCTGTTATTGTCTCACTGCCGCGTGGGCCCCTTCAGTTAGTGGTGCAGAAGACTTCAGTTCATTCGGTAAAAGAAGCCTCCTGAGTTAGAAAGCGCTTTTTCATTTTTGTTTAGTTAATTTCCAAACCGACTGTTAATCAAACTGTAATATCTTTTGCACTTTTAATTCAAATTCAGTGAAATAAATTTTTATATTTGTCTAAAATCAGGGAGTGTCTAAAATTAGGGAGATTCTAAATATACAAAAAATATTAAATTTTTGAACTGCAGAACAATTAATTGAATGAAACTTTGATTATAATCCCATTATGGTCTTTAATAAAACTTTGTGCATAGTAAGTCATAAAATAATAAAATAAATATTCATATGATGGTAAGACTAGGAGGAATTCAAATATACAAAAACATTTAATTTTTGAATCTCATAACAATTATTAAAATTGAAAATGAGATGAACTCACTATTATGGACATTATTGCTCATATGGAAAATATAACTCAAAAATGGTAAAATAAATTTTATGTGTGCTTCTGAAATCATGGGAAACTCAAATATGTAAAAACATTTAATTTGTTATCTATGTTTAAATTAATTGTTTTGCAATCATTAGTAAACCTTAATTTGGCCATTAATAGGAATGAGCATATAATAACTCATAAAATAATTAAATATTTTATATAAGTTCCTGGAATTAGTGGAGGCTTATCCATGTAAAAATATTTAGAATCAAACTTAATTTGCATTCTTTTACTAAAAAGAAAAGCATATCACAACAATAAATAAATAAATAATCTATTGCGGTTAAAGTCAAAATAACGCAAAAATAGTTTTAAAACACTTCTAGGGTTGCACCCTGCTAATACCGAAAATTGAGTAAAAGATCGTGTATAGAGTAGTCGCCGCTTGAATCAGATGGCGACTCATTACAACGCTAACCTTGTGATCATTTATACTATTTCAACGGCAAATAAAATAACTTGTCTAAATGATAAAATTTATAAAACTAGTTTAGAAACACTCTACAAGGTTTGTATTACCATATTCTATAGAAAGAATCTTATTTCATTATGGTTTGCGTATTAATCTTATTAGCTCAAAAACCTTAAGTGTTAATATTTCTGAAATCCGTAATATGAATGAACGAACTTTAAGTATAAATGAGAAATCAATGATTATGATATCTATAGCACCAGAACCTTCTTAAATATCGTGAAAATGAGACCAGTAGTCTAAATTAATAGATTTAACTTACATAAAACTAATGCTATGCAATATCGATCAAAGAACAAGCACTATTTATACGTAATCTATTGTGATCACTTAAGCCTATTTAGTAGCTCGCAAAACATCTCGTCTAAATAAAAATTTTGTGAAGAATAGCCTAGAAATGATCTTTAGGATATGGACTACAGTAATCTAGAAAAATATCCTTATTTTATCTTACTTTGCATCTGAATCCTATAAATGCAAAACCCTTAAGTAATAAGGTTACCAGAATCACATTGCGAATAGTAATATTGCTAAAACCTGGTACTAATGTCTACTTTTATTAATCCAAATAATTTTTACATCTTGAATTCGATATTATAAATAAAAGAATACATAATTTTAACTTCTTGAATTCGTAAAACAAGAATAGGTAATGCATAAAAAAACCTTGCCTCACTTAAGCTATTAACAATTCAAATATGAACACTTAAACGACTAAAATATGAAAACGTGAAATCATTTAATCCAACCCTAAATCACACCTACTTTCTATAGCAAGTCTTTATTTTATTTACTATCTATTTTCTTTTTGCCCTTATTAAAGTTTATTATTTGCTCATTATTGCTTTTTAGTCGGTAACGACGTGTAGAACCCGATGTCTCTAATTTCGTCGCCGCCATTGTCAGCTGCACCCTCGACTTCGTTGTAAATAAAGATTAAGCAAGATAAGCACCCTCTTGATCATATTGATCCCAGTATTTAATTTTCCTTTCATTTATCAAATGGCTTCATGCATACGTTTATTTTCTGTAAATTCGCTATTTTGTGGTACTAGCAGATATACTTGTTGTTTCATGAAACTTCCTTGATAAGTATGGACATGTGAACCTTGATAACATAGATTAAGGATAGACATTACTTAATGCCATCATGGGTATATATGCTTACATATTATTCATGCTTAGCCATGCTTTAGAATCAACGAAATAGATGATCAGATCAAAATGGTTTCCTGATAACTTAAAATGGTTGGAAATGACATTGTTAGTTACTAGTATTTTGATTAAAAACCCAAAATAAAACTATGATTTTGATGCGGGTGATTATTAGCACTAGCCGAATGTGCAAAGGGAATTGCACGTAGTGTAGGGTGAAGTATTGCCCGTGTCGGATTAAAGACCGAACAATGGGACACTATTTATCTAAGAGATCCGTGCAACCACAAGTGCTATTATGGGACAGCCTTAACCTATTAAGTTGCGTAGATTTAGCTCTACACATTGGAAGGCCGAAATAGTACGGGCTCTCCTTTTAAGGTTTGCTCGACGGGGTACCCTCATCGAGTATTGGGAGCCACACTTACCAATATAACGGTGTACGTCTTGCCATGAACGAAACGGTATGTTGTGAAGTAAATCCACGTCTTGGGTGAGTGTGTGAAGAGGAAAACATACAACATGATGCGAAAAGACGTTTATACCCTTTGCAAAACTTCATATTATCAGTAGCAAAAGTCTATAATACTCTCGACAAATCAATGGCTAGATCTAATGTCCGCTACCACTGTGATGTACAGTAAAAATTCTCTTAGACAACTAGGTGGTTCGATCGAGCCTAGCAGTGGTGACCTGGGCGGCGGCCATGGTAGTGGCGGTGCTAGGTGCTCACAGTAGCCATGGCGGCAGCCCTATTGACCATGACAACGAGCTGGGTGGGTGCGCTACTGAGTACTGACCACAGCACCAGGAGGCACATCATCGGGCTTGTCCCACTCTAGATCATTGCGTGTAGGGGTGAAAACGGATCGGATACGGACGGATAATGGCTGTACCATATTTGTTTTCATTTTTTTTTCAGATTCGGATACGGATACGGATAGTCCGGATATGAATACGAATACGGATAATATCGAATACGGATACGGATCGAATACAAATCGAATCGGATACGGTCACGGATATTTATCGGAACACGATAACCCCTTAAATTGTACACAAGAAATCAACAATCAAAGCTTACAGTCTTTCATTGTCTACTTGTTTTTCCTCGAAAACCTCACAAGAACCAAGGATCTTTCAACAAAAAAGAACCGTGACAAACTTAATCAGCTTGTGTTTAGTAGCAACTAGCAAGCAATTGATATAAACCACATATGCTCCATATCCAATCACACCACCTTGATATAATTCTAAAGCATACGGAAAGCAAACAAGATAACTAGAAAAAGCAAGTACATTTCTTAAAAAAAAGATGCAGAAGAGCACAGCACAATAAACTGGCTACATCTTTCAAGTAGATTCTTCCATGTATTAACTGACTACAAAAGGCTATCAAATGCATTATATCAAGAACAAGTCTAGCTGGTTTCATATTTCTCGGTTAAACAAAGAGATTATAGTCCCAGAATTAATACCATCACAGAAACTCACCTTTACTGTCTTATCATCTCCGCAGGTAATTATACATAGGTAACATAGCTGCTTATTTGGATGGGCAAATGCAATATCATTTACACCACCAACATGCGCATCAATCTAGTTAAGAAAGCAAATGATAATCAAATTCAGGAACACAGCACAACAATAATAAACCGGCCCTTAAAGTCTATAACAGAAACAAATTAATGATTTCTCTGTATCACAGCTTCACAGGCCCTTAAAGTCTTCAAAGGTGTATCGTTCAGAGGAAGCTAGATAGCAAGCAAACATTCAAATCATAAACAGAAGCTCATCTTCTAATGCTTTCTGGATTACAACGTATAAATCGGTTCGCGCTCGTGTGAGGTCCAAGATTTCTCTTGATCTAAACTTATAGCTGCCAGGTTGTTGCATTTGACAACCACAAGTACCCAGGTATATAATTCAAAATTGCGGCTTGCAGATATTTTTCAATGTTTTCTTTGAACAAAAACTCGTGACACTAGCCATGCATTTCTACGGTTCTGCCACCAGCTAGAGTACATGCAACAGCACATTGCAAAGAGATGCAATCAAGCAATAGATTACTGAAAAAGAAACTAATTAGCCTTGCATAACAGTAGGCTATAGCAATAGCAATAGCAGCATCACTGATCATGTACAAGAATATAGGATCGCTGATCATGTCATGTGCCATTCAAATAATTTCCTCCTGTTGTCAAGCTATTAATTGGCCGAATACCATATACAAAATACTCATCCAAGAACGATATGGAAATGTAGTAGCGTCTTGTATGTCATCTCAAAAGTGACAGCTCTTGTATGGGCAAATTGGAGAAGAACCAACCTGAGGCTGAGGGTTTGCTTCGCCGGAGGGATGCCTCGGCCTAGGGTTTACGCCGGAGACGCACGGGCCGCACGGGTGCCCTCGCGCGCCACCAAATCCGCTGCCTCGCAGCAGCGCCGCCGCTAGCTTCGCTGGTGCGGAGAGTGGAGGTACCGGGACGGGTTCCCCCCAAATCCTCCGCCTCGCAGTCGCAGCACCAAATCCTCTGCCTCGCAGTCGCAGCAACGCCGCCGCTAGCTTTGCCGGCGCGGAGAGTGGGGGCACCGGGACGAGTTCCCCCCAAATCCTTCGCGCGCCACCAAATCTACCTCACAGCAGCGCCACCAAATCCGCTACCTCTTCATCGGCGTGAGGCGGTGGGGACTGCCGGGGTCGCGCCGTCGCGGTCTACTCTCGCAGTCTCGCGGAGCGGCGGAGGGCGGTGGCTAGGGTTTTTACTCGGGCGCCGATCGGGCCCGTCCGGGAGAAAGCGAGCTCGGGTAAGAACTAAGAAGGAAGAAAGTAAAAGCCGCCCGTAAGTACTGGTCGAGTCGAGTGACGGAGTGAGTGAGTCAGAGACTCAGAGTGACTCGAGTGCTCTTCCGGATATCCGAGGTACTGTTCATCGGATAATCCGTATCCGTATCCACCGGATAGTATGCTACCGAATCCGTATCCGATAAAAAATATCTGTATCCGTATCCAATCCGAAACTATCCGAAAAATATCTGATCCGAAACTATCCGTATCCGAAAATTATCCGGATCGGTCGGAAACTATCCGAACCGTTTTCACCCCTAATTGCGTGGACCAGCCCAAGCAGCTTCAGCGAATCACCAATGTTCATCCCGAAGCTTCGTCGGGTCATCATTGTTCTATCCACTCTGATCTCTCTCTCTCTCTCTCTCTAATTTCTCATAAAACCATTCGCGTCAAAATGTGTTCTATCTATCCTTCATTTACTCCAAGGAGTTAATTTCATTATCTTGCTCCCAATCGTTGGCAATCGAGGATTTCTCCTTCGGCTCCGACTGGAATAATCATCGCCGTATGCCTCCATCAGTAATTACTGCACAATTGATTCACACCCAAGATTAACATGCCTGTGTTCCACATTTTGACATGCTCACATCTCTTCCTTTCCTTGGCCGCCCCATCGCCGTAGCTGACACCCTTGCCACTGTTGCCGCCTCGAGCGTCACCGGCGTGTCCTCGGTGTGTCTTTTCCTAAACCACCACCATCAGTTTGTTCGTATCTTACCCTCATTCTGTTTTGCCAATTCCCAGGATCCCGTCGCCATCTTCCCGCCGTTGCCCATCCTTGCCTGATGCCACCTGCCAGCTGCCGTGTCTGATGGGAAGAAGATGAACCCCTTCTCTCTCTCTCTCTCTCTCTCTCTCTCTCTCTCTCTCTACAGGTGGCCCCACCTACTGAGCTACCGTTTTTGCAAGTCAGCGCCACATCATCCGTAAAACCACCCTTGGGCTAGTTTCGGACCTTTATTGGTACGGAATGATTTGTAACGTTTAAAATTTTTGAACGTATTGTAATATTTTTTTCTACACGTACAACATTTTGTTATAACGCGTGTAATATTTTTCTTGACAAACAGTAAAATGCGCTACAGTAAACGGATGTTGCAAGCATTCAAAAAAACATTACACGCGTTGGCACAAAATGTTACGAGCGTAGAAAAAAATATTGCAAAGGCGTCAAAAGTTTCGATGAAATGAGCAATCAAAGCGTCCAGAAGCTTGGTTTCAAGAGAAAATATAAAATGGCCCTGGTATGATATCTAAGTACACGTGATTAAATAACATGTTTTATAGGTTAGAACCGTTGTTGTGCCACTTGTCTTTGTTGGGCCGTTGTACGACATTTGTTAAGTCGGCATGGGCCTGGGTTCGCCGTGAATAATGTTAAGCTAGGTCCCTTTCGCAATTAGTGTGAATGGTGCAATTCGTGATTCCAGAAGGCATATAATCCCGTTAATTTAGAGACTGCTGCATAGCTTTAAAAATCTTGAATGATTATATCCCTTAAGGGGCTGTTTGATTGCCTTCTCAACTCAGTTAGGTTGTACGAGTTCAGCCAGGCTGGTGAGAGCCAGACTGAGTGGATGAAAGGAGATGCAAAGAGATGATGTTTAGTTGTCTAAAGAAAAGTGAGATGGACCAAATTCAAAAGAGTGATAAATAAATTTTAAAAATCTAATTTTTTTCAGCATGTAGTATTTGAACCTACGGTTCCTTTTTTGTTTCATTCAATTTGGGTGTCGTTTAAATTTTTAATAAATTCCGAAAAAACAATAAAATTGAAAAACAAAAAATTAAATATTTTGAATTTTATATGGCAAGTATGGTCTAGTTTTGTTCAAAAAAATGTCAAGAACACGTAGGTAAAATCAGTTCGATCAGAGATAAGAATAAAAAGATATTAGCAAAAAAAGGAAAAAAAATAGATGGCATATTGCTTAATAACTGCATGCATAGCTAGCGATGCATGTTATGTGGTGCAGTGCGAGTCGCCAGCCAGTGGGCCATTTCGCATGGAACATGAAGCCAGCATTGTTGCACCAGTAGAAACGCCAGTTTTGATCGTTTCCTCAGAGCCAGGCTATGAGGGAATCTTGCCTCTACAGAGTCAAGTTTAAAACAAGATGCAGTCAACCAAACATGTGAAAAAAAGAAAGATTCTGTATTTATTGATGCAAATCTGTGTGTATGCAGCCAACCAAACAACCCCTTAGCACTCCTACAATTTCTGTGTTTTAAACATCTTGTGCATGCATGAACTACAGGTTACTCTAGCTAGCTAGAACGTAACATAGGAGGAGGGTGTGCGCATGACAACAACGGTGGTTGAATCGGTGCCTTGTCTCTGTGTTCCACACCACATTACTGCTTTAGCACCAGCCCTTTGGTCGCCATCCATCACCTTTCGCCTCCTCTGACCTTGGCCTTGTTAGATCTGTGGAGCCCCACCTCTCCTTGGAATGGGATCCACAAAAGCTTTGACCATGGCAAGTGAACTTCTTGAGCACAAGCTCGGTGGCCAAACTCCTCAAGTATGACCTGGCCATATCCTGCGAGCTCCGGCCATGATGGGTTGTGGCGACCTCAAACCGGTGACAAATAATGGAGCTTGGATGATGGAGGGATGAATGGCTCCCGGCTAGCAGCAACCATTTGCAGCCTCCTCCTCCGAACTCAACCCCACCAGATCCGACAAGCTCCTACCATGGATACAACGGATGGTGAACTCTAGCCATGACGTGTCCTGGGCAAGAGGAAGAGGGACCTTAGCGAGAGAGAAGGGAATGCAAGAGAACAAAGCGCTCATGGGGAGATGAAATGAGTGAGTCGGGATAGAGCGATCGATAAGCATGACGGACAAGTGAGCTATGCCAAGGACTCACATGAAGCGAAGTCATGGGCCTTAATTGGAGCCACTGTCCGATACTATCGGACGTAAGAGCAAGTCCAACACACCCTCTATACCTCTCTCTATCCTAAATTATAAGAGGAATTAGAAAAATATGAGCTCCAACCTAACCCCTATTAGGAGCCCCCTATTCTAGAGAGGCCCCTTATCACCCCTACATCTAGGGGTTTTTCCTTCCCTCTACTTTTTTCTTCAATATTTTTTATTCATTATTTCTTCTTTTTCCCCATCCCTACTACCACCCTCCTCCCATCCCCACAACCCCCGCCTCCCGTTCCTGCCGCCACCTTCCTCACGTCCCCGACCGGCCCCCACCTCCCATTCTGCCGTCCCCACCGCTCCCCGCCTCCCATTCCGGCTGCCACCCTCCTCCCATCCACGGCTGGCCCCCGCCTCCCGTCCCCGTCGGCCTCTGCCTCCCGTCCCTGCTACCCCCCTCATCCCGTCTCCGCCGGCCCCACCTCCTGTTCTGCCGCCACCCTCCTGTCGCCGCCCCTCGCCTCTTGTCCTGTCGGCTCCTGCTGGCCGACTTCAAGACTGAAGCAGCGTCTTGATCTGCTCCTACAACAACTTCGTCGGCCCCTCTGAGCCTAAGCGCCCGATCTGGTTGACAATGTACACTCCCCTAGTACTAGAATCCTCATGTAAGACATGAAGAAATGGTAGAAGAGTTTTCCTGCAAATATTCTTTGAGTTACTTGGGGTGGTCTCCATCAATGAAGCTTTCCCCATGCAATCCAAATCCCATGAGTTAATTGAATATCCCCTGATGTAATAATTCCTTCAAGAAAATCTCATAGTCGAAATAATTCCTGATAGATCATTGCTTAAACTATGGTAATGCCAAATAACATTTTTGCCATCTCTTGCATCACATCTGTCCTTTTGGGTGCGCTGATGGTTGACTTATGTGTGAATCAAAAGAGGATCAGGCATCAGCTTGTTGTTAAGTCTGATTTGTCGGATTGTGGTCTAGTCTAACAATGCATTTCATTTAAATTTTATTTTCCATCCAATCTTTCATGCTTAAGGTCTCTCTATATCGAAACAAAGCATTAGCTTGATATGCCTACCTCATTGTTTGCTACTGGTTTGATGTAGGCGCAGGCATAAGATGAATATGTGAGATGTGTACATATAGGTAATATCTAAAAAATATTTTGTCCTACTAGTATTTATAACAACACATGTACGGGTAACTGCATGCATTAATTTCTATTTTTTAGTAAATAATCCAATATGCAAGCCATTCAAAGCCATTATTTGCATTAATTTCTATTTTTAGTAAATAATCCTACACGCAAGCATGGACGAATAAATCTCTACCTATAATACTAGTTCACACAACTAGTTCATGGCATCGTAAAAAAAACAGGCATTCAAAACCATAATTTGCATTAATTTCTATTTTTGGTAAATAATCCTACATGCAATCATGCATGAAAAATTTCTACCACTCAGTTGTATAACATGACTAGTTTATGGCACCTTTAAAAAAGCATAACCATTTAAAACCATAATTCATTTTAAAATAATAATTCGTGGGTGCAAAGTGATAATAATGTTTAGATAAATAATAAGGGTGTGTGATAGGGAGTGTGGGTTGGAGGCAAATTTAATATGAGGTGCCCTTAATTTTTATACCACCTCTAAATGAGTGATTTAGAGAAAAAATATAGGGATTTAAGTTGGAGTTGCTCTAAGTTACTATCTTCCGTTTGGCAATTGACCAACCGGCCGTTCCGGGCGTTGCATCTCAGCAGTTAGGGCGCCCACTGACTCTACCCACAAATCCCTCGCATCCCTCACGCAGTCATGCACGCTCTTGGTATTACCACCACTCACAGTTACCTCTCCTCACTCCCCTCTCAACCAACCAATGGTCGCAAGTCGCAACTACAACTCACGTCCAGACCCATGCAAGCTGGACACGCGCTCGTCTCCTCCATTTTGCTCGTCGTCCTTGCACTCTCCATCATCGCGCTCGTGCCGCACACGCCGTCGCCAAGGTTGTTCTTCCGGTCCCGGCCGCAACTGATCGACAGCAGCACAATTCACGCCGCCGGTGGCTGCGATTACTCCGACGGGAAATGGGTGAGGGACGAGGATGCCGCGATGGCTTACGGGGAGGACTGCCCGTTCCTCGACCCCGGCTTCCGGTGCATGCACAACGGCCGGAGCGACTCGTCGTTCCGGTACTGGCGTTGGCAGCCTCGTGGCTGCCACCTCCCTAAGTAGGTAGCCACCGCCATTGACATATCCAATTAGAGTTTTTTCTTGTGTGTGACGACACATGCATCTTTCCATTACTTGTCGCGAGTGGTTTGAGTTCTTTCAGGTTTAATGCAACTGAGATGCTGGAGAGGAGCCGGAACGGCCGGATCGTGTTCGCCGGCGACTCGATCGGCCGTAACCAGTGGGAGTCCATGGTGTGCATGCTCGCCGGTGCCGTGCCGTCTGGCAAGTCGAGAGTATATGAGCAGTCGGGGAAGCCCATCAGCAGGCACAAGGGCTACCTCTCCATGGTTTTCGCGGACTACAACCTCTCCGTCGAGTACTACCGCGCGCCGATGCTCGTCAAGGTCGACCGCTTCCCGGCGGGCAACAGCGCAGTTAGGGGAGCGGTCCGGCTGGACGTGCTGCCACGGCACTCGGACCGGTGGGCCGGCGCCAACGTACTCGTCTTTAACACCGGCCATTGGTGGAACGAGCACAAGACCATCAAAGCGTAATTAAGCTGTGGTTAATTAATTTGTTTGGGTGCTATGATTTTGTTATGATTCTAACTAAAGCAGCATGCTTGCAGAGGAAATTATTTCATGATTGGTAGTCGGATGAACGTGACCACGGACATCAAAGAAGCGTTTCGGTTGTCCCTGCAGACGGTGAAAGATTGGGAGCTAAGTAGCGCACGGCTTTCCAAGAGCTATTCTTTCTTCAGGAGTTATTCTCCTTCTCATTATAGGTGAGAAGTGATACACATGTCTTCATATGCATAAATCACTTTCATTTCATATTATGTGATGTTTTTTATCCTTCAAGGTCTTGGAGATAAACTTTACCAATGGCTTTTATAATTTCACATTTGCAAGATATCATAAAAATTTGTCGATGATTTTTTTCTTATGATTAGTCCATGTACTTGAGATTAATGGAGAAGTTTGAAATTTTTGGCCGCTCGCATCCTACATCGAGTTGAATTTGCAACATGACGAGTATATATCTGAACATAGAACAACACAGCGAGCCTGTTAATTATGCCATATTTTCTGTTATAAGCAAGTGTATATGCACCGTTTTAGCCTTAATCGAGGTTATATTTAACGTGGAAATGGCAGCAATGGCACGTGGGACACAGGTGGCTCGTGTGTTGACCAACAGGATCCGCTAACCACCAGTAGCCAGTTCAGTAAGGAATACTCGTGGATCAACACGATGATCTCAAGCGCCATGCAAGGTGTCAGGAGCCAGGGAAGAAACACCCAGTTCTTGAACATAACGTACATGACGGAGCTCAGAAGGGACGGACACCCGTCGCGGCACCGAGAGCCGGGTACGCCGCCGGATGCGCCGGAGGACTGCAGCCACTGGTGCCTGCCCGGCGTCCCGGACACATGGAATGAGGTCCTGTATGCACTCCTCTTGTCAATGGGATATGACACAAGGACAAAAGATGGATGATTGTTATGTGTGTGTATCGGCTTAGAATCGAGGACGAAGGATGTGTTTGGAATTATACCTTTATTAAAGGCTGCAGACTTCCCGCCTTTTCCGCGTTTTGAGCCGCACGCGCGGAGCCGAGCATCGATTTTTTTCGCGTATAGGTTCAAAAAATGCATAATTACGTATAGGTCCTTTTCATAGTTTTTTATAATAAGAACCTTTTGATTCAGAAAAAAATTATGAAACTTTCGTGAAAGGGCCCTAAATAAATAGCAAAAAAAGGTAGTTACGTTTGGATCCTTTCGATTTAACGCAATCGCGGATTCTTCGTGAAAGGACCCCAGATAAATGCAGAAAAAACCATGATTGCGTTTGTAGCCTTTCAGCCGTTTCACGCGTTTTCTCGACGATTTTAAAAAAATACCGTCGAAAAAAACGAAATTATTTTTGCAAAAAAAAACAACGTGCGCGGCGCATCACGCCGCGAAAGCTATCATAGTGTTATAAAAGTCTGATAGGAAAGTAGGCCTGCGGATTTTCATGCTTAATTTTTAAACCATATTTAATTAAATGATCTGGTAATATATATGTGAGCTTTTTTTTTTTGAAAACTATCCGAACGCACGTACGTTACAACAGATTTCAAATAAACATAATGTAAAGTTAGTAATCTACACATATTTATATTGGTAATTGCTCGAAAATGATCAATTTAATTATAGTTTTCGTAATTTTTCTATTGGTCGATTGAGGTGCTTAGTTAATTACCAAAGGCAATTAATAGTCTTACACTACTATAGAATAGTACAATACTATCGTTTCATCTAGGTCGGTGCTCAACTTTTCAAAAAAACCGATTGTGATAAATGATTCGGATAGAGCTTAATAATTGGTGGGGAACCATCACAATATAAAGGATCGAGATGGCGATCAGAGGGGGAGTGAATAATCTTAAATAAAATTTCCCCGACTCAAAATAGTTCAAACCAGTCCTCAACCAAAACTCTCAAAAGAAGCAAATGAAATGAAGTAAGTATCGTGCAAAGTCGGCAGCATCGGACCAAGGTCGGTAGCACCGGGCTCTGGTACGACCAGGATAAGTCCGGTAGCACTGGGGTTGTACCACCGGGATGAGGTTGGTAGCATCGGGCTCAAGAACAGTAGGAAAAACAACATGAACTTCAAAAGCAAATTTTGAGGAATTTTTTGATCGGATGAACAAAAACTCACGAAACTTGGTAGATATCGTGCTAAGAATGTCAGGAACTCATTCCAACCTTCAATTGCAAGCATTGATGTCAAAGTTTTGACCTTTTTCACTTTGAAGGAAGAACACCTCAACTTTGATTAGGATATGATCTAAAGAAGATCCATTCATCAATCAACATCCTTGGCACAAGAAGCAAAAGCATGTACAAGGAGGGGAGGCAAATCCAAATTGCAAAAATGTAAATTGCAAGAATATAAGTGCGGAATTTAAATGCGGAATTTAAGACATAATGTAAAAGCGTAAAGTAAATTCAAGCATAAGGAAATGTGTTTTGGATTTCTGGAAGAAAAGTTTACAAAGCCTCACGACAAAGTGGGTAAAGCTCAAAGGAGCACAAAAACCTCAAAACCTTCAAGAAGGGGAAAGCTATCCTTACCTTTCTATTTATACTACTCTTGAGTCACTCTCCACCCTTAGATGAGTTCTTTCTACCGTAAGGACCACCATCAAGGGTTAGGATTGACTTATTTACTCATAAATAGGTTAACCCGAAACCCATACAAATAATGGGTTTTTGCACGCTTTTCAAAACATACTAACTAGACCCACTACTCTATCATCTAGACCGCGATCCAACGACCATTCTTGATCCGAGCAACTCCTAGCTAGAATCTAATCCATTCTTTATCTTCTAGGTTTGTACCGACTCTGTCTCCGATCATCTTCCGGCGATCCTCGACCATCTGGACCTTCGATGCTCCTCGCCTAGTCCTGGTCATCCTCTGCCACACCATGATCAAAACCCGATGTCCTGCAACCATCAAAGATAAGAAAAACCCATCATATAATAATGTCTAAAAAGATATGCAGTAAACATCATCATCAAATATACCCAATTCCGCTCATAAGGGCCGGTGCTACCGCCCTTAGGCTGGTTGCAGTGTCGGCCCGGTCATACCGGTCATACCACCCCTGGCCGGTATGACCGCCCCTAAAAATTGCAAAAACACCTTCTCTAAAAAAACACATCAGACTAAGGCCGGTGCTACCACCCATGGTGGACCGGTGCTACCGCTGTCAAGCTAGTAGCACCGCCCGATGCTGAACTAGAAATCACCCTCTCTGGAATTTTCATGCCAGCCATAGACCTAGTGCTACCGCCCTGCTCGGTACTACTGCACCCGAGCCGGTAGCACCGCCAACCGCTGCTACCACCTATGCCAGATCGGTAGCACCGCCTCTGCTGGACAATACTCAAAATGCTTCAAATTTGGATTTACACCACAAATCCCCCTCAAACTCAAATACTGCTAGCTTGAACAATGTCAATAACTCATCACACACATAGGTAGACCTCCACATGGTCTTTCAATCTCCCCCTTGATGAGTATATTGATAAACACCCAAAAGGCATAAAATTTGAGTTTGAAGGAGGAAGAGAATGAAGCATTTAGGATGAAAAGCCAAACTTGGTCCGAGAAAAAGAAAATAAAGACATGACCAAGTTGACAAGAAGGATTTTAAAGCAAAATAAAAGAAAATTCAAGTTTCCACAAAAGCTCTAAAGATCCAATAAAAACTATCAAGAACTCAAATATGCTTATAATTCAAGATAGTTATCAAGTTTTCAAGAAAATCATAAGATCCATAATGCAATTCCATTTTATTTTTTTAATGATGTCTTTTCTACAATTTATCCCCCTTTTGGCAATATAGGCATCAAGAAAGTACTTTCTACACCTTTATACATGTATATAGGAAATGCATCCTAGAAGAGCTTTGGAGATTATTCAAGTGACCATGATGACAAATTATGACACCAAGCTAGATAATTTTAGATTTTGGTAAGTGAAGACATATCCAAGTGCAAATAACAAATTTTGCTATCAAACTTACTTTTGAATATGCCATTGTTAGCAATATTTAACAAGTACAACACTTAGCATAAGTTTCAAAACTAGAAGCAAAACTACTCAAAGGATCAAATGGCAAACCTAGAGTTCGACCTAGAATTTAGAAGTGTATACAAGGTCCTTCGAGCTCAAGTTTCATTTGATACAAATTTTTCTTTATAATCTCATAAGACATTGCGGGGTGCAAATGTTTGACATTATTTGCATTCTTTACCCACATATATTTTTTATTTGTATTTTTTAAAACAATTGACTCAATCCATATTCGACCATCTCAAGAAGAACTCTTAAGAGGATGGTCTCGGTCATACATGACATATTCCAAGTTCATCCTAAGTGTTATGGGAAGCTATCTTGTGAATGCGAGGTATTTAGTTTAATGCTCATAGTCAATTTTGCTTAATTTTCATTTTAGCACATTGATTTATGAGCAAATGAAGGACTCAAGTATAAATTAAAATAGTTTCACCTAAGTTGCTATAAAGACTGTAGAGAGCTCCAAAATTTCACAAATAGTGGCATATACACCTAGAGAGGAAACATAGCAAGTAAGAACAACATGTTTCATCAAGTTGTCATTTAAAGATTTAATTTTCAAATTTTAACATGCTTAGCAAGATGAATCAAAATGAACTCGTACATATCTACACTAGCAGTTTTCTTAATAAAGGTAGCAAGGTGCATAGCATGTAAGATAAATCATTTGCATAATAAATAAAGCTCACAGAAAATAAAGTCTATATGCAATGCAAGAAGTAGATTTTAAAACTCACACTCAACAAGTGAATCAATTTTAAGCACAAATCTAGTTCAAGTTGAGTTATTATTAAAATTAGGCTCAAGGAAGATCCCAATAAACTCAATCAAAACCAGAAACACATAATGAAGAGAAGAAGTTGAGAAACTATGGACTGGATTTCTGAAATTTCACCAGGATTTTAAACCTTGCTTCCATGCCAACACTTAATCTACCCTATAGGCCACTAAGCATTGCATAAACAAAATATGCAAAAAGTGTATATGCACATAAATCTCAAACGATGTTGCGTTGGAATCTCCATCAGTTAGAGTGAGTCTTCTTGCATTGCTACAAGGGTAAGAGCCACTCCAAATTAAGGAGGGGGAGGGAAGAGCAGACACGAGAGTTTGAACTGGAAGATGGACTGTTAACACATATTTGTATTTATCAGGAATACGAACAATAATATACAAAAGCAATATTATATACACTCCTGCGAGAGACGGGGGCATATGCCCCCCGTACCATTCGGCCTACCATGGAGGCGGCTTAGGTCCAATGTTTGGGCAATGCAACTCTTGCGAAATTTTATTGGGCCTGTCAATGAGCCGCACGAAGGAATTTTAAGGATGCTTGCGGCCGGATTTCTTTGCGACAGAAGGTAGGAGTGCGAATTCCAGCCATGACGACGTGCTCGCGAACTTGTAAATTCCGAAATGAGATCACACGCAGTCCTGCGGAGAATGCAACTGCAGGACTATCAGATTTAAAATTGATGGTTTACATAGCGAAAAAAAACTATGCTGATTTTTAGTGTACAAAAATACTGTTTATGACAGTGTAACAAAATACTGTTCATTAAAAAAAATTGATTTAAGTCATCCGTACGCTCGATCCAACGGTTTAGAGCTATAAAAACTATTTAAGTTGTAGTCCTCGTAGCCACTGTACCGGATCTCGTCCGTAAATTCCAGGCGCTCGCGTACGGTGTGGCCCAGATGCGCAGCAGCCCGGCGCTTACCGTGTGCCGGAAGCGGACGAGGATGGTGGCGCGGGTGCTGCCAAAGCGGGATTCGCCGTGGAGCTGGCGTTGTCTGTGGGAACCGGGTGGATCGCGTGCGTTTCGACGTGCCTGTCCCCGAGCCTGCTCCTGAATTTTCCACTGATTCCGGGCGAAACGTAGCACGCGTATGTACGTGGTGCGGGCAGAGTGACTCTGCTCCATTGACTAATAGCAACAGGAGCACAAAGACTACGCTGCGCTAGCCAAGCACCGTGCCCGCGTGCTGACTGCCAACCTGTCTGTCGCAGTAAACATACATTCGCAAATTAATAGAATACACGAACTAGTTCTGACTAGTTCCTCTGCGCCCGACCGGCCGACCGGGCCAGCTACCTAGCGTTTTCCCGTGCGGCTCGTGTCAGCTGACGAGCAATGGCGGTCTAGTCCCAAGTCGTGCAGTACGCGCGTAAGTACGTGGTCACAAAAGTTGGCTGAGGCCAGTAAGCTGTTGCTCACGTATATGCTGTGAGAATGTGAGATCAATCGCCATCTCCCTAGCTACCTTCCGGTACTGAATCCATACCTGTGGAACATGACCGATCGAATCTTTTGAACCAACCTTTCACAAAATCGATCCGTCAAGAACGTTTTCTGTGCGAAACCTTGAAAGTTTCTTAGCTGCTAATTTCTCCGGTATCGCACTCTATAGCTCATGCCATGCACGTAGCGCGCTCTTGCTTGAAAGGCGCTAGAAATAGATGGCGTCATGAATGTACGTTTCCCAGCGACGTGTACAACTTACTGTACAATAGTTAAGAACACTAGCAAGCTAGCTAGCACGCCTCAGTAGAGGCCTTCGGCGAACAAGCATAGTTTATTTGCTCTTCGTATCTATTTCGTACCATGTCAACTCAAATCTGACCTATTTACACTATCGTAACGAGAGAAAATGACTCAGAGATACACGGAGTTGAGGCAATGGACATAAATATTGGGGAAAAAGAAGTAAATTTTATTTAATATTCAATATGTATAGAGTTACTACCTAGGTACGAGGTACCCTTGATAAAAAAGTATAGTAACTACGTATATACACATAGATAACCCGAGGTGAGATTATCGAAGTCCACTACGCGTCTGTGTTCTCAGATCCTCGGTTGACACTACTCTGAACCGGCCTTCACAACGGTCTATCTGGCGGTTAGTGCGCACCGCTTGTGCTCTCGTGCCTGGCGGTTCGTGGGAAGCGGGTGGGAGGGTCTCTAGAAGCGGTTCTTGACACGAACCCTTACGAGTCCCATCTCTAGAAGCGGTTCGTGTCTAGAACCGCTTCTAGATCTCTAAGCGGTTCGAGACACGAACCACTTCTATAGGTGAGGATCGAAGCGGTTCGTATGTAGAACCGCTTGTAGAGACCCCTTCCCTTGACCCATTTAAACCCCATCTTTTAGCGCATTTAAACCCCATCTTCCTCCCCGAGCTCGCACGAGGATCCGGCAGTGAGTGGTGGGCGAGAAGCGATTCATGGGGAGAGTCTTTTAAAATTTTCAATTGAGGCTATTAGCTCAATTAATTGTTCCTAAGGTGAGTAACATGTTCTTGACATCCTTCTCATCTATATATTGATGTTTTTTGTGCATTGGATGTTGAGAAATCATGTTTTGTTCTTGTGGGAATTATTAGTGTTTACATTGTTGGCTTATTTTTTTCTTAAGGTGATATATTGTTTGGTGTATGGAATGAAATGCAATAAGCGTGAAACGATGAAAAATTACAATGGTGGGGAAAAGGTAAAAATAATTTTTATTTAGTAAAATTAAAATGTGGAATGATAGAAAAGGTTTGCATGAACATGTAACAATTAGTTAGTTTTATTTAAAAAAATGCAGCAGGATTAGAAATAATTAGTTGGCTTTAGTTAAAAGAATGCGCAAGCGGGGTTCGAACCGGGGTGGATGAGCCCGCACACTCAAACGCCACAGCGCTAGCGGGGAGGAAGAGATCTTATCAAGCGATATGCACACGGATACTTTTGAATATTACGGTTGGCACTTCTAGCGGTTGGTATTACCAACCGCTTGTAAGCTCCTTCCTAGCGGTTTTAATACCAACCGCTTGTAGAGGTGACTTCGGTATAAGGGCGTCCACAGACCAAATTTTCTAAATCCGCTCGGACAACAAATTTTCTAAGTCCTGCGCTCTCGAGACCTCGCTCCTGTGTCTCACCGCCGCCGCCTCGTCCAGATCGCGCCACCGTCCTCGTCGCGCCGTCGCCTAAATCGCCACACCACCATCCGGCGCCACTCCACCCGGCGCCCTCCACCATCCGGCGCCACTCGACCCCAGCAGGCGTGACCTCGTCGCCGCCTCCTCCCACCTCGCCGGCGCCTGCGCCACGAAGCCAGCGCGCGCGTCACCGGCCACCAAGCCGCCGCCACGCCACCATTCCACCGGAGAACGTTGGTATAGCCCGCGCTCTCCTCTTCCCTCTTTATTCTCGCCCACAAGGTGTTCGACTAAATGCCCACAAGGTTTTTTGTGTGTCTTTGAAGGCTGCGATTTGATAACATGAGGGCTCTGTGGACCAATAAGTTCGTGATAACATGATATTGGATAGCATTTGCAAATTGTAATTAAATTGTAACCTTTTCCCATTTTCTTTGCAAGCAAGCTAGTAGAAGCTAGATTTCTCATTAGCTACACATAAGTTTACTTTTACGTACATGAGCAGTAGAATTTAATTTAACAATTTATTATCCTTTTTCTTTTTGATTCGGGATGCTCTTTTAATTGGTCATATATTTAGTAGTGTAGTTTTCTTCTTCTATGTGAGCAAGATAGAACCACTTTTATTGTAATGTTTTTGACAAGGTGTTTTTCCCCCTCAAGGAAGATGCTTGGCTCTGCCTTTTTGTCTTGGATTACATCGGACAGATTCCTTCGATGCACTCTGAGATCAAACATATATGTTCCACTAGCAAGAACTGATGCAAAAGGGCCTAAGCAAGTGCCTAATGTTTAGCAATGTTTGTATTGAAACTTAAAACTTAAAACTATGCAAGGGAGGATGGTAGGGTAAAAGCGAGCTTGAGTTTGCTTATTGCCCAAGATCTGAGGGCCCAACTCATATATTCTTTAGAATATTATTGCTTATTGCTCAATAAAACAAAATAATGAATCACACAGTTTCACATTGCATGTCATCATTTCCAAAAATGAAATAAGGTTACAAATCCACAACTATAATAGATTTATAACGTTATTTCATTTTTATAAATGATGGCATGCAGTGTGTACCGTGTCATTCATTATTTTTTTTATTGAGCAAATAAGCAATAATATATAATTATCAATTGTATATGTATCATGTGAAATGTGTAAGTATATGTGAATTGTCAATTGTATACGTATCATGTGAAATGTGTAAGTATATGTGAATTGTCAATTTGTATATATATCATGTGAAATGTGTAAGTATATGTGAAATGTATAAGTATGTATCATTCTTATTCACACTAATATGATTTTCAAAAAAAAAATAAACCCTGCAAGTTCAAGAAGCATGGATGTCACGAGGCGTTAAATTGCACAGGCGAAGCCATTTGGAGACATGCTCGCTTCAAATAGACTTAGTTCTTTGTCTTCTTGGTACCACTTTGTGGCGGGAGAAGCCTATGGGCGATGGTATGCAGCGAAGGCGACAACCAAGTCTATTTCAGCGACATGTCTCCTTTTGAACTTGCAGGGCTTATTTTTTTAAAAATCAGTTTTAGTTTGAGAAGCTTAGGCTGCAGGAGAGCATTCGATATGTGTGAATTGTATATGTATGTGTGAATTGTCAATTGTATTTCCAGATGGTGTGGAGGTTATATCTCCGGCAAGAGAGGCCCATAATTTGAGCGGCTCGAGAGCAAGCACGCCTCCTCCACATCGACAACCCACGACTCCTCCGGTACTTTGCGGAATGCTTCCCGGTGGTCGAGCCCGCCTCCTCCACCTCCGCTCCACAAAGCCCGACTCTGCCGCCGCCACCGCTTTGAAAGTAAGAAGCACCCAACATCTGCGGTCACCACGCCTCCGGCATCTCCCCAGGAAGAAGCTCGATGTCGAAGGAGAGATCCCGCTAGCACCTCCTCCCACGAAATCGGCATCCGTGACGAGAGAATGTCAAAGCAACGCCAAAGAGGCCATATGATCATTGCGGTGGAGCTAGCTACATCCGTAAAACGGATGTGGCGAGCGACTTAAGCCAAAAGCCAAAGCCAAGCTTAAAATAGATAAAAAGCGTGAAGCACTTTCGGTCATGCGGAGCAGCGCGCCGCGCCTGTGATGGCGACTACAAAGGACAATAAGAAAGGCTACAATGCAAAATACACGGGCTCCTTCAAGGGAAAGAAGAAGAAAGTGGAAGATCGCAGATCTTTGAGGACTTGAGAAAATGGCATTCTGAAGGAGGCGGGACTCAAATCATTAGACTAGGATCTTCCAATGGCACCAACCAAATGGAAGTATGAGTTCGACAAAGCTAATTGATCCAAAGGATATAAAAGATCTCCCAACCAAGATGCGTCAAATGTATGAATGGTACATGGAAAGGGCATCTAAAGGATATCAAATGTTCCTCCTCCGTTTCCAAGATGAGTATTTCTTCGCGAGAACAACACGAACTATGGTGGAATTCGATGACTTGTACCATGTGTACCAAGGAGCGAGGTCAACGTGTCTTTCATGTCTGTTGGTGTCATGAAGTGTCGATCTCTTGAGTTTACCATTTGCTTCCTCCGCACCACAAAATTGAAAATCTAATTAACTTAGTTATCCTTCTTATGTAGAATGGAGATACAGCGATCTGAGAAAAGACGGGCAAAGCAGAGCGTTGGCTTCATCAACCCGAGATTGTCAGCGAGAAAATCTGGTCATACAACAAGCAAAATCGTTACTTGAGGGATACCTTTTGCATGCATTGTTGAAACAGACACTACAAACCGTACATATACGCCCTTCAACTTCAAGTCACGTGTTCTCACAAACCTCTTGTTCTTGTATTTCTTAAGCCATTGATAATCGAGTAGCTACTTACGCATATGTTGCAATATCTGAATAGGTTTCCTTTGGATCCTTCTAGTCATCGAGCTTGACAACGGCGGGATTACGGTTTATGACTCAAGAAGGAATCTAGTCCAAAAATACCAATGGTTCATTGGCGTCCTGAGCAGGACATTTGCAAAGTTCAAGAAGCGAAAAAGGAGAATTCGAGAAAGAATTGAAGTCATAGTAAGCACTCAGTGCATTACTACAAAAACTATTATTAATATACATCGCCATATCGGTTCTTCATCGATATTCAAATTTCTCCCATGAAGGTTAAGCGCGGGCAGACTACTGGAAACAACTTATGTGGCTACTCGTGTTCCACTATATTCAAAGTTTTATCCATGGCGGCAAGTTTGGAACATTATGCCGAGGTTAGTATATGCATGTCAATTTGTTAGCTACAACTTACATTTTAATTAATTGCATGTGATCGGATATTTATATACTTCCGCTTAATTAATTGTCGGCCCAACATCGATGAGCACGTTAACGTGCTCCGCCTCACCGGTCGCGCGACTCCAAGAACAACTCATCGGCTTCATTGTCGGCGAGGTTGTATCTCGAAATGGCGAGTTCACGTAATGTTTCGAGTTGAACACCGATGAGCTGGCGGCGACATCCACGTCGACCAAGGACAAAAAGAGGCGCATGCAAGAAATGAGTTCGATAATCATTTTTTCATCATTCAAAATTATAGCGTTGGTTGCGTCTATGTACTTGTCCATTTTTTACACTATTAAGTTCGTTTTTTAGTGTAGTGAGCTAGCTAGCTAGCTTGTGAACATGTGTATCGATATGCATATGCAATATATATTTAATTCATAAAAACTCCTCTCCTCATATTTAATTTTATGGTAAAAGCGATATACAAAAAACACTGTAAGAACATATTCTAAAATACATATAATCGAAAACTCTCTCCACAAGAGGTTGGTGACTCAACCGCTTCGAGTCTTGCTCTCCTGGCGGTTGGTAAGACTAACCGCTTCGATATTCTTCTCCTAGCGGTTTATAACACGAACGCTTGTGGAGTCCCAAACGGCGGCTCCACGGCCCTCCGAACACCTTCCCAACGCTTACGGTGTCATAACACAAGCGGTTCGACCAACTCGCTTGTGATACCCGGGTATCACTGTGATTGCTTAAGCCGCTTCTAAAGGGGGTTACGAACCGCTAGTAGTAGCCGGTTCTGTAGTAGTGTGATGTTGTACCATATCATCTATACGCTCCTAATCGTTAAGGCATGTAATTGTCTTAACCAACTCAGGTCTAAGAGACAACCTCTGCGGCATGCTACGTGCCTGTCTGTGCCGACATGCTACCGTCATGCTGTGCTGGCATGGACTCAGCTCAAATGGCCGTGCCACCCCATCGTGCCCGATTTTTGAGCCTAGTATGGCACGTACTATAGTGCCATGCCGGCACGGCATAGCCCACACCGTGCCGTGCCGAGTTTGGTCAGGCTACGCCCGCAGTGCCTCAGACCAGACAAGAAAAGGCCCGACTTAATTAAGTACCCACCTCTATGCCTCAGTAGCTAGTCGGCGCAACCACGTCCCAATTTTCTGAGGGGGGAGAATTTTCAGTTACAAAGCTACCTTTTCAGCTAGCAACCTTGCAGCTTAATTATAAGGGAGTGTATAGGTATCATCTGGATGTTTTTGTCTTAACTAACACCCAAATTCACCGGGCCGTTGGATTTAACATCCAAATTCCCCGGGCCGTTGGATCAAATCATAGGATCGGATGTGGGCCGTTGGATCTAACATCCAAATTCACCGGGCCGTTGGATCAAATCATAGGATCGGATGTAATTGATACTCCCGAATCTCAACAATGATCCAATGGTTCTAGATTTGGGTGATTTCAACAAAAAAAACATCCGGTTGATGTTTATCAAATCCCTAATTATAAAGATCTCATCAGCTCAATCGAGGACTTAAGTGTGGTTTGAATTGTCAAATTTCGTGATCAACAAGTCGTATTTTCTTTTAAGTCGAGACAGTGTCGACCACTGGCGGCGGACGCGCGTTGAGTTATTTGGGGCCTTGGCCGATCAATTTTAATGGTACTCACATGTCTAATGCTATTTAGAAGTAGGCCCCCTTGAATCAAATATTTGGGCCCCAGTCACCTATTTCTTTTATAAGGAAATCAACTAATTTTGTTTCTATATGAGTATATATATAGTCATATTTGAAAAGCATAAATATTTTTGACTATCTAAGTATGGATTCTCATATAGGTGCCCCCACTCATATTTTATCTGGGTCGCGCCCTTACAGGCGCTAATAGTGAGCCACAGATACTCTGTTGTATCACTATTTTATCACTATATTGTAAATTGTTACGATTTTTGTATTCCTATTTGATATTATTTTGTTGTTATTTAGGGCATATTTGGTCGAGCTCCAGATCCCAGTTTCATCTGAGATCTGAAACTTGTAGGCTAAAATAAAATGTATTAAATTTATATTTCCGGTCTAAAATATAAACAAGACGATTCATCTAAACACTCTTAATGTACTCATAGCTCCAGCTTCACGGATCTGATGGAGCTAGAAATACCCAGCTGGAGCCCTACCTAACACACCCTTAATATTAAAGTATGCTAGTTTGTCTTTTTTTTAGCTATACTAAATTTATCAAGTATTACATCCTTAAGTTTTTTGATAAAATACATATGGAAATAATTAATATCTATAGTATATTAGTAAGGCTAGCTACTTGAATGCAGAAAAAAATCGTAGCGCCAGCTCAAGAGAGAAGGCTACATGTAAGATCTAAAGATGCACAAGATTGTAACGGCCATGCCACTAGTTACTCGTCGATATTTGCATTTAGTGCGACGCAATTTTTAGGATGTTAGTTTGGATCAACTTACCACCACTGGTACTAGTTCTTCGCTAGCAACTAGCTTTACCATGAGCCCGTCTTATTTATTTTTTTTTTAAAAAAGATCCGCCGCTGCCAGACCCGATCATATATGAAATAAACCTCCAGACCTGAGATTGTTGAAGTCGACTACCACGTCTGTGTTCTCCAGATCTTCAGGTTGATATTGTACCCTGTCATCTACACGCTCCCAGTCTTTAAGGCATGTAATTATTTTAACCATCTCAGATCTAAGAGCGACCCCGGGCATGCTCGTGTGCATGCGTGCGGCGTGCGCCCATTTGTGCCGTCCTGACATGGACTCGACTCAAACGACCGTACCATCCCATCGTGCCCGATTCTCGAGCTCGATATAGCACGTGCTATAGTGCCATACCGGCACAGTATAGCCCACACCGTGCCGTGCCGAGTTTTAGGTCGGGCTATACCCGCAATGCCTCGGACCAGACAAAATAAAACCGACTTAAGTACCCACCTCTACGCCTCAGTAGCTAAGTCGGCGCAACCACGTCCCAATTTTCTGAGGGGGAGGAATTTTCAGTTACAAAGCTACCTTTTCAGCTAGCAACCTTGTAGCTTAATTATAAATATCTCATCAGCTCAATCGAGGACTTAAGTGTGGTTTCGAATTGTCAAATTTGGTGATCAACAAGTCTGTATTTTCTTTTGGTCAGACCAGAGTATCTGACCCCTGGGCGCTAATAGCCGGCCACCAGTACTCCCGTTGTATCACTATTTTATCCCTGTATTGTAAATTGATACGATTTTTATATTCCTATTTGATATTGTTTTGTTGTTATTTAATATTAAAGTATGCTAGTTTGTCCTTTTTAGCTATCCTAAATTTATCAAGTAGTACATCCTTAAGTTTTTTGATAAAATACATATGGAAATAATTAATATCTATAGTACATTAGTAAGATTAGCTACTTAAATATAGAAAAAAAAATCGTAGCGCTGGCTCAAGAGAGGAGGCTACATGCAAGATCTAAAGGTGCACAAGATTGCAACGGCCATGCTATCAGTTACTTGTCGATATTTGTATTTAGTGCGATGCAAATTTTAGGATGTTAGTTTGGATCAACTTACCACCACTGGTACTAGTTCTTTGCTAGCAACTAGCTTTACCATGAGCCTATCTTCTTCTTTTTTTAAAAAAAAGATCCGCCGCTGCCAGACCCGATCATATATGAAATAAACATGCATGCCAACGATTCGGACAAGCCCAAAGTCATACTTACGGTCCCATATATTTACGTGCCTGTCCAGTCGATCAGAGGTTTGACTGAATCTTCCACGGGTCCAGGTGAGCATATCATCCTCCCTTCCCTAACGTGGGAAAACTTCCCGGCCTAGGAGCGAGCCACGTCAGAAAACTTCCTGGCCTCTCCACGCTTTGAGCCGAGCCGGCAGCTTGGCTCGGCCGGCCGACCGGCTCGGCTCAAATTTTTTTTTTTCACGTTTTGGTTCTTCTAAAAATTCGTAATTATGTATATATCCTTTTCGTGGTTTTTTTTTACAAAAGAGACCTTCTGGTTCAAAAAAAATACAGATCTTTCGTGAGAGAACCCTAAATAGATACTGAAAAAAAGTATTGACGTTTGGATCATTTCGGCTATTTTACATGAAAAGGACCTTTCGATTTAGCGCAATCGTAGATGCATTTGTGATTTTTCAACCGTTTCTCACGTTCCCTCCACGATTTAAAAAAAACAAATGGACAAAAGCGAAATTATTTCATGAAAAAAAACAATGCACGGTGGCGGCAAGCGCGTTTTTCCCTTTTCACGTGTAGGTCCCTAAAAAATACATAGTTACGTGTAGGTTCTTCACGCGGTTTTTTACGAAGATCTTAATTACGAATCTTTCGTGGAAGGACCCTAAATAAATATCGGAAAAAACATAGTGCTGTTCGGATCATTCCAGCTATTTTTCACGGAAAAAAAAACATTTCGATTTATCGCAATCGCGGATATGTTTATATCAACCGTTTCGCGCGTTTTCTCGATGATTTAAAAAAACACCGACGAAAAAAGAAACTAAATTGTTTCCGCGAAAAAAAAACAGACGCGGCATATACGCACAAAGACAGCCGTTTGCGCGTGTATATGTTGGAATATTCTTTCTTCAATATGTTTGATGCGACTGACGAATCATGCGCGCAGTTCAGAACTTTCAGATGTGCATACTTACAGTTTCCTAGTCATAAGCAGTAATCTTCTCCGTTGACTACCAAGCTAGCTATAGGAGCAAGCTGCTAGCTCGGATGAGGAGCAGTACAACCAACTTTTGACTCGGGTTGTTTATTCCTGGACTTGTCGATGGGGACAACATGGGTGAAAATGCAAATACAAGCTGCTTTGCTCACTATTTCTGTACGTACTTTGTAACGTCGTTATTATATATAGCCTGTAGGAAGCTTCATCAAGGCATTATGTAGCACTGCAAGTAAGTTGCATTACACAAAATAGATTATTCCCAAACTTCGCAAGTCAATATTCGATCAACCTTACAATATTTCAACCAGACCTTGAACTTTCCTATGAACGTTCTGCAGATCTCCTCCATACTAGCTATTGCTAGTCTGTACCTGCATGCATGCAGTGATCCTTGGCTTGCCATGCATGCATTCCTGCTACGTGGCCATCGAACGGGTTATGCATGCCAGCTAGCCGCATCTTTAGTAGTCACGTACAGATTAGGAAGTTTACAATTAACCTGCTTAATTTGCTTCAGCTTAAAAAAATATTGACCTTCAGTCCACGCTTGAAACTTAATTTGGACCTTACATATCCTTTTACAGGGGAGTTGACCCAGGAAAATGCGCTAGTTCAATCCGTGAAAAACGCTTCTGCTTCCGCGAAAATGTCGTGGAAATTAGCATCAGGTCGATCGATCGATCATATATATATTA